>PQVD01000091.1:12758-45184 GCA_003012265.1 Setaria equina
CCGAATCAATGTAATAAATCAGTGATATATTATCTGGACTCAAAGAAACTAAGCATATTTATTGTCCAGTGAAATCCCCACCAGTGCAGTCTAGGTTTGCCTTGCAAAGTTAGACTTTGGTAACAGTAACTCTTTTTTAATAAATTCTCAAGTACTTACCCTTATATTTGCGATCAATCATAAGTGTAAGTTATTGTCTTTCTCAAGTTTGGCCTTCAAAATAAACTAGTTATCGAACAATAAGAAAAGGGTGGATGGGAATGTACGTAGTTTGGTTGTAAGCCTATTGTTCCATTATTGTTAGAATTTCGGGGCTTGGACTGAATCCTTTTGAAGATGTGTCACGAATAGACAGTTTTGATATATAGTTGAAGTTCGCTTGAAGCTAACTACTCACTTTGATTACTATTTAATCTAATTTCAGTCTCAGTTGCTTATTGTATTCATTTCACTTTAATCGTTTTAATCTCTCGTCGCTTTTGTAGCGTTGTCCACTTTGTCGTGGATTATTTTCACTTCTAATTGCTCATTTTACAGTTTCCTCTTCTTTTTTTCTTTTAAGAGAAAAAAGAAGAAACCGATTTCAGAAGAAGCAAATCCCCCTGGTGTGCGTGTGTGTGGCTTTTTTGTTCTGCACGTGTGCGTATTCCGTTTCAAGTTACGTCGGTTAAGTGGACACGCAAACGAACGGATGCAACTGCTACGTTCTTTCTCTATTTACTTCTCACCTCTTCTTTTTACTAATTAAAAAAATTTCTTGAAACAGCAATAAATAGCAGTAGCAAAACAGTACGTGCGACAAAAATGCGATCTCTATTACTTCTCTTGGTCAGTTTTCTTGGTGAGTTATTTTCTTCACTTGATAGCCAAAGTATCTAAACATTCTCCACAATTGTTATTATCCAGCATTTCATCCCGTAGTTAAACATCCCATCAAAATATTCGTTGTTTGAAAGTTTGTTGATGTAATTCTAATTATTTGTTAGACCATTGTTGAGTACGAAGTATATCGTACATCACTTAGTTTCACCATTATTCATTTATTTTCAATTTTGTGAAGAATTGTTATTGATAGGTCACACATGCAACACAATCCTTGCTGGTAGCAATTCCTTTGCACAAGGGAATTTGGCAGTCCTTTTCAATGCTACTTCAGCGAAATCCGGTGATGATTATCCGCTTAAGGCCAGTGTACCCAGTTTATGGTGGGTTGAAATTTTTGTCCTTTATTTTTCATCAATAATTCTCATACCAGAATATTGTTAATTAGAAATAAAATTATATGGTGTCCACATCTTTCTCATCTATCTTTTTGTCGAAAAGAAAAAATGAATTTGTCCAGAATGATGTCTTGAACAAATAAAAAATTGAAGTAAATCCAGATTTTATTATTTCTCTTTCCACAAAAGGGAAATGCTTAAATTGCAGGTAGATTTAAGGATTAAGGAATTTCTGATAAATTTAAGAGTTGAAAAATTTCAACAAGTCTGGAAATGCTTTCTCCTCCAAACAAAGTCAGACATCTTCCTTATCTGATTCTAGTTTTATTTGGAAACTCTTATTGATTCTATCATTTTATTTGTTTGCCTATTCCTTGCTTGTATGACTTAATGTAGAATGGTATTGCACAGTTATAATAAGATTCAGGATCTGATCATACCAGTATCAAAAGAATAATGGAATCAACTTTACTTTTTTATATCAGTCTAATTTATTCGGGCCAATTTTTACCAAAAAATTGTTCTTCAGGTGTCAGGCAATATCCAACCGAACTCAGCAATTAATACCTATCAAAAAAGCTCATTTTGTACGGGATTTAGATAAGGAAATTCTTCCAGCGCTTGTCAGCAATCAGACGCGGGCAATTTTGGAATTTGGAAATACATCGGTTTGGAGTGTGGGGAAATATCGTTGCGAAATTACCACTGAAGATAATGAGTTAGTATGGGGATGGTTATTCGTCAATAGTTAGTTTTTCCTTTTTGGTGAAGGATGTTTAGGGGATGGAAATTTTCTTATTGCCCTGATCGCTTAAATGAAGCGTTCAGATCAAATAAATATTTTTATTCGTCGGGTTAACTATGATCATTTCAGTGCGCCCAGTCTTCCATGTAAATCATTCTAAGACACTGGAAGTAGTTGGAGATAATCACTTCCGTGTTAGAGCTTCCGTTCTTCGGGCAACGGAAGGTGAAACAGTGACGCTAACTTGTCCCGTTCGAGGCTTCCCAGAACCAGTAACTCAGTGGTATAAAAATGATGTACCTGTTGGTAGGTATTACTCTGCTCTTAGAGTTATTACACTCATTCGTAGATCCTGCAGTTTACAGACAGCAGCAGTAGTAATGTAATGGGTTAATTTCTTTTCAACTGAAGACCAGGTATTATCACTAAAGTGAGCAGCAGAAATTGACTATCGAATATAATTGTAATTACCCATACTTTTTCACTATTTGAAGAAATTTTACAGCATCCACAGAGCAGGTAACCTTCTTGGAAAACGATTTACAAATTGCGAAAGTTGAATTTGATGATGAAGGCATTTATTCATGTGTTGCACGAAATTCATTTTCTATCATTATTGACGGCAAAAGTATTCTGTGGGAATCTCGACTGGATCGCGAACTTAAAGTGAAGAGTAAGTTTTGCGCTTTATGTACTTCATGGGTTCAAGAATTCAAATAAATCTTTGCATTTAAGTCAAAGAATTTAGGTTGTACTTTTACTGTGCATCGCACAGATCCTCTTGTATTTTAACGCAGTAACATTAGAAACATTATCGAGTTTAATTTAAAGTAAAGTGGATATTGAGGAAGGAGAAAAGTGGGAAATGAGGTACGGAGCGAAAATTGTACAAAACTTTGGGACGTAGCGTAAGAAAGAGAAGCTTAGCGTGTAGTCCTCACATCCTTTTTAAAATGAGCCAGTGGGAAATTTGATTTATTGGAAGTTTCATTTTTTGGAGACTATTGCACTACTGGAGTTTTGCATCGTGAATATCAAATATTTCACAATTGTGCATCAGATTAGGTTAAGTAGAGATAGAAATAGTTATAAGTCGGAAATATCGGGAAAAAAAAAAGCATTGGATGAGATGCCAAACATGTGACTAGTCTTCGGCTTTGAAACAGCTGTAAAACAAAGAAGCTGAAACACTAATATATTTTCCTGCAAAATTCAACATTTTTGAAAAGTTAGTGACATCGATGCGATACCACTTGCCGATTTTTATTTTAAGAGAAGAGAAGTTAAAACCTTGTTGTTTGCTTTAATCGAAAAACGAAGAGAGAATTGGACTTAGTCACTAGCTCCCATACTCTTGAAAAGTTGGTAATGGATTTGATAAGAGTGGGAAAAGTGCATCGGAATTTATCTTAGCTATGTTTTATTGCTCAGCTGTAACAAGACAAAAGTAGAAATTTTCTAAAACAAAGCTGAAACTATCAAATCGTCTCGCTCTTGTTTTAATTCTGAAAAAAATCTCTCCTTTAATTGCAGCAATGTAATACTGCTGTAATTTAACATTCTTTTCATTAGTAATCAGAAATGGGAATGAAAATTGAGTTAAAACATTTGAAAATTTTGTAGTTGTAATTTTGAGCGGAAACTCATTTTGCGAAGTGATCCAATTTAATCTTTGACTGACTTTTGATTTGCAACAAAAGCTGATAAATCAATACGCCTCAGAATTAAATTTTGGTGATAGGTAAGACTAGAAGCGATATATCGAATTAAGCCAGTTTTAGTTATCACACTGAATATCCCAAATCTAGCCTTATTTATATTTTACTATGATAAGATTTTATCATTTCGAAACATTACAGGGGAAATCTTCTGCAGATAAATTAGTTTGCTGCCCGCTTTATTCTAATTTTCCAGGCTCATACAGATGGATTTATCCGCTTATAGTTATCATTATTATGTTGTTATTATTATTCATTATTATCTATGCTTGTTCGGCTTTCAATCGCTACAAAACATATAATGTGGAGAAGCGTGAGAAGTATGCATTTATGAAATAAATCGGTTTCTCTTCCATTGTTGAGATTGAAATCTGTTTAATTTTTTGTATCAAAAAAGATTTAGGATCATTTGAGAGAAGTTATCAGATCTGCAATTGTAGAACTATTTTGTTGAATGCTTGATGAAATGTCCTCTCTCATTTATCACCCAATTGTCCAAGCAACATTTTGCAGACGGAAGAAACGACAAGCAAATCGTGGATACCACGAAAATATATCACAACAGCAGCCAATATTAGGTTATAATAACGAGTTGGAATAGAGCCTGATAAATGAAGAAGAATGGGATTGATTGGACGAGGTATCACAGTAAATGAATGCATTCTTCTCTTCGCACTACGATCAGAAAGCAGCTGTATGGGCTACCCTTGAGGATTGCTTTAATATATTCTTTAATTTATTTGTTTCACGGCCACACATATTTTATGATTAATTTGTGCCTCCAAGCTTTTCCTTTTCTCCGTTTAAAAAGTTTTTAAATCCTAGCTTCAAATTAAGTGTGATTTTCGCATCAAAATTGGACTATAAGTTTTTCAAAATTGAATTGCAAAGTTCTTTCTACCTCTCCATGTTTCGATTGCCCAGTAGCTTCGGGTATCAGATCCAATTTGCCGGAAGAAACCTGCTAAGTGGCTCATCAAAACTATTTCTGTTATCTCTGTGCCCTCTAGCTGTTTATTTTCTTTTACGATTTAAAAATTCGAAATTAAAGAGTTTGTCTTACTGCCACATATCACTATTAATGTCATTTGGGAAGTTGTGTTTTACATGTGATCCAAGTGCTCCTGTATTATGAGCTTTCTGAATGCTGAACTTTTTGTTTTGATGGTTTTCAGCCTTTTAAGCTTTCTTCGTATTTTAGATTTAGTGTATTCAGTGTTAATTGGTTATTTATCGCCCATTTTTGCACTTATATTTGATGTTTTTAGTACCTTATGTTAATTTAATAAATCTCATAATTATCAGGTTAACAAAAGCTGAAGGAATAAGATTTAAAGTTGCTTGACTGACTATTCACTGCAACGATATTTATCTATTTTTTTTATAGTTTAGGATCGTTAGTCTTACTATAAGGTGATGTTTAAACAAGAAAATCATAGCGATGAAGTGTTGCTGCAGGGTTCGAAGATAAGGTTAATGATTCCTACCTATATCCTGTTTGAAATAGAGAACTCGTTCTGGCCACCGTTATTTAGGACATCTTCATCTTGTAATTGCTATATATACATATTTGTAAGTCAGTTGTTATGCAAATATGGATCATTTTTCCAGTTGCTACAAAAGTAGTCATGAATTTAATCGTGACTATTTTGACACTTTTTTTTTTTTGTATAAATTGATTTACGCTTTTCCCTGCTGTTTGAAAATGTGCTCCTATAACAATAAATATTTTTAAAACCTCTCAGTTCAGCCAGAGAAACTACTTTACAATTAAGAAAGAGAAGTTAAATTTGTGCGTTCAATTCGAGTTTCATGTAAAAATGTTATAAAACACAATGTTCAAGGTGGAAAAAGTCGAGAACTGTCCTCTTATTGGGACGGTGTATTTAAAGGAATGAACGAAAGGTGATTGTCTTTTCACAAAGTTCATTCGTGTTTTTCACGCAAAATATAATTAGTAGTAACTGGACTCAAGTCTTTTTTCCTCGGTTCGCGTCTTAAAATTCTTTTAGTCTTAAATGTGTTGTGAACTGGAAAGCAAACAAAGATTTGAATTGTTCAACTAGCAGAGCGAACAAGTTTTCTTGCAAATCGTTTGCATAAGCTGTTGGTAACTTTGTCGATTGCATAATGATTCACGACAGTCTGAAGCCATATCCTGGCATTCCCAAATGCTCATTCCACTTTTTGTTTCACCACTAGGTAATCGATCACCTGGAAATTCTAAGCATTAATTGCAAAAAAATAGTTGTGAACAGTACAAATTTTAAATTTATTTTGATATTGATTGGTTTTTATAAATTTAACGATGAACATTCCCCGAAACTTTCAGAAACGTTTTTTAGAAGTTAGAAATGGAAGGAATTAGTGATGATTTTAAGTGGGGCAACCTCCTTCCTTCATTTGATTTATTTTAACCTTAACTTTTTTTTCGTCAACTTCAATAATTATGTACAAATTAAAGTTTAGTACTTCCAGAAAAACTGTAGTTATTGACTGGTTGACAAAGACCACACGTTTTCCGACACTCTCTCCTCATTAGATGAGCATAAGTTTGTTCACTGCACAAACGTTGTTTTCCTGAAATTGATCACATCATACCACTTTTTATTTTTAATTTCATCCATAATGATGGAATGATTATTCAGGTAGAGGAATTAGTCAAAGAAACTAAGGTTTCCTAGAGTGGAAGTTAGTGAAAAAGTATAAAACTTTGAAAACGGACTGAACTTAGCAAGCAAGAAGTCCAGATATCGCTTTTTCATAAAGATAGTAGGTGGTAAATGATGCGAAGATTTTAGAAATTGAGTGAAATAATTATCAAACTTTAACCTTCACAGTCTGATGACGAATCTTTGCACACAGCTTGCTTCCAGTTCTTCGAAGTAATGACTGTAGCAGGCGTTACTGTTGTAGACTGTTCCGTAAATTCTTTTTCCATTTGAATGGTAGTTATTTCTGATTCGGAATAATCAGTACTTTCTGTTTCTTCCTCGTTTTCTACAGTTTCTAAACAAACTTGTATTGATATGATTGATAAGCTGAATGTAATATCATTCAATTTTATTATGAGCTCTTCAGGAACTGTAGACATACCTATATCAGTTTCTTCTTCATTTTCATCCAGTTCTATCATCTCATCTTTTCGACTATCTTCACACAAGTTGCAGGTCCTGTAAGATAGAAAATTTGACACAAATTAAAATTCATTTTGCTTCCTCTACTCGAATTAATTCCCGAAATGATTTTTGAATTATTGATTAGAGATTTTCAAGTGATTAAAGAATGGAACAGTTTTGCAGTTGTATTTCTTTTCCAAACTAAGCTAAAACAGCTTTGCCTTTCATCCTGTATCTTATTAAAAATTAAAAATGTATGGATATTAGTTTCTAAGTGATTGATTAGACAGACAGGTAAACATAATCATATTCAAATATGCAATGCATACTTTTTGCAAAGTGATTGCATCACGGTACGAAATGCACTGCTGTGGCACAGATGGCTTCGGCGCTTACACTGTAGTGATTTGTCTGCACAGGTAATTTGAAACTTTTCACCATTATCAGCTGTCGAAATGATAAGAAATGTTAAAAGCAATAAACAATGACCCAGAATGTAGCGCATTTTTTGAAGAAAATATCAATAAATTACGATACTGATGAGTGATAACGATAAGGATGAAAGTAGTGATGAGGAAATTGCTCGTCAGATGTTGACACTGTTAAGAGTGACCAGTGATGAAGGCGGCATTTCCAGTAAACAGTACACTTAAATATGTTTATCTGAATAACAGTCAAAGAAGATAAGAACTATTTTCGAGTGGACCAACAAATCACCTCTCTCCTCTCTAGTACTGTCCACTTGTTGACTTTAGTGACCATCGGATTTGGTTAAGGACGAAAACGATGGAACTCAATCCTCCTGTGGTTTATTTCTTCCACCATCTGTACATTACTTTTTTCACTATAGATCTGTAATATCGAGAATGAACTTTGAGAGTGTACTGCTTGCTTTTCCAAAAACTAAATCAGGAAAACTCATCACTCTTGACCTGTACTAAGAAACGAACATAGGTCAAACTTACTTTGAATTGACAGATATTTTAAAGATATTTCTTTAAAAAGTACAAAATCATATTTATTGTGTTTTGGAGAACTTTATGTAAAGTGGCTTATTTTCTTCTCCTACACAGCACTTTTAGCTGAAAAATAATATAAAGATTACATACAATTACAATTAAGCAGTGTATTGACCTATGATTTTCTGACCTTTGCGTATCCCATTCAGTTGTTAATTGCAATGGATTGTTATCCGCTACGCTTCTATGAGTTACTTTTTATTTTGTTTTCGCTGGCTTTAACTTTAGTATTTGATTCCAACTTTTTGTCCAGTGAATTAACTGGATTGAAAGCAAAGCGATTTTCTGATTATGGTTTGTTGGATTCAGAATCACAGGCAGCTGTCTTCAAGGAAGATACCGATTCGGAGCTTGATGACAACACAGAAATCCATATACAACCTGGTTAGCACTTTCTTCATCTTCCGGAACAACCGTTAAACCTTTCAACTTCAACAACTGTAGCCATTGCGAATATCATTTACACGGAAAATATCAAAAATAATTATTCATGGTATTTCTTTTTTTCACTTATTTCTAATTTCAGTGGAAAGAGAAGATGGTAGTCCCGAGTGTCACCAATGTAAAATTCTGATTCCTACCAGTTCTTTTTGGTACTGTCCAATCTTTATCAAAGAACTGCAATGTCAACCTTACACGATTGAATTTACCGATACAGGTTGTCTAACTGCCAACGTGACTTGTCCGCAATCAACTTTATCAGATAAAACCACGGCTTCCTATCTTACTGCCGTTGCATATGATTTAACTAATCAGTAAATTTATACTTACTATATTTTTCCTTTTTTTATAGGGATTAAAACATTGAGAATAAGTAGATGTAAAAAAAAGCAGAACTGCATCGAAGAAGTTAAATTCAACTAATATCTTTGCAATAATTGGCAGTTAATTTCATTGCAATAAAAAAAAAATATTACAATAAAATTTATTTATTTTTACTTCCAGAGAGCACGCCCTTCACATTTTGCGATACGGTAGAGATGATGTAATGAAGAATAGTGATAGTTTTGATATCGAAAATTCTCACCCTGGACGTGGTTTCCACGCACGTCTGTTATGCGATGATTATCGAAGATGGATAGTATTTGCTAATGATCGAAAATATGACATTGATTCACTGTTCTGTTTAACAGTTCGTATGAATCAACTGGATCTTATAAGAGATTTATTTCCTGTATGATTTGAGTTTTTACTTAATTAAAGAATTTCACTTAATTACTCAATCAAGCTATGAACGTTTATAAGTTATGTATAAATGTATAAGACGGCAACCTATGAATAAATTTTTCTGCTAGCTTTCTTTTTCTACTGTTTATACTAGTTTAGCAATTTGTTATTTTTATAAAATTAGTTTACGACATCTATAAAATATTTGTTAGATTTCTAGGGCATATTTTTGTTTCGTTATTAATTTTCACGAACAAAACTGAAGAAATTTTTCAGCCAATATAAATTTTGGTGAGATTTTTTTGCCTCACTAAATATGAAATTTTGCATTTTGTAGATTCCCAGGAGAAAAGTCATAGATCAGGTCAGCATGATTTTGCCGTTACATCAGCATTTATATATTCGTAAAGTTGCTATTTAAAAGAAGCGTTTGCAACTATGCCGATGGCCACAGTGGTATTTGCCATGAAAAAGTTTTCTCATATTTTCAGCACTGAAATTATTGGTTTTTTTTTTTTCTGCTTTCTCTAAAGTAAAAATCACTTCAGAAAGGGAAAATAATCAATATGATTATCAGATGAGATTATCAGTAACTCATTTCCTTATTCTACATTTGGATCCCTTCTTAGTTTTATGTCATACTGATAAAATCATATGATAAATATAATGATATTTGTTATTTGATCTTTAATTCCTTTTTATTTTAAGAACAATAACCATATCCAATAAGCTTATTGAGTATAAGCTATTTTTCAATTACTTCTTGTTTCAACTGATAATTCATCCTTGATTCCAGTCTTCAGCTTATCAATATTCAGAACTACGATTGTTCTTATTAAAGCAGCTAAAATGGCTTATTGGATATGAAAATAAATCGATTGCCTTACAGTTTGATCGTCGCAATAGTAAATCATGGAACTGATATTTCTTGTATGTATGTGTGTGTTTTTTTTAAATACGAAATTTAAATTTTTGAAAAAGTGAATGTTTTCTGGGTTGTCTTGACGCTTCACTGGTTTCTTGATGCGAAAGTTATCGCAGTGTTGAAGGACAGAAAAAAAGAAATTCAATTCTTTTTGAGGTAATCTCTTCCTGCCAATTGGTTAATACCATTCGTTGAACTTTCAGTTTAATGTTCCGATAGAATTTGTTATCAAAATAACCGTTAATAAAACAGATAACTTTCAAATTTTCTTACTAGAAATATTTAGTTGCACTTTAAGCTCGAAATATTCATTCAATAAATGCTACGCCTGGTGAAAACAGGAGGATTGATTTACTCCGAATGACTGCTAAATATTTCTTATAATTAAAAATTTCATCTCATACGACATTTTCAGCATATTTTCACCTAATATTTATCAAAGGGTGAAATTGAAATGTTAAAATTTCAAGAAATAAATGATGCATCCTAGAAGTGTATTTCTTACCAAATATTTTACCGAAATCGTCCTTTTTTTTCTTTCCAGACAATTAAATATATGGAATTTACGAAATGAAATTTGAAGTTTTGAGACAGTCTTTGTATACCAAGCAGAAGTAGCACCTTTTAGAAAGGTTTCTGAAAGCATAATTGCTGCTGGCAGTGAGGCAGTCCGAGTTAAAAACGGGAACATATGACCAGTCCAGAAGGAAAGGTTGGCAGACTTTTTAAAGTATTTCTAAAATTTTTACTGACCGTCTCAAAGTTCAAATTACATTCCATAATTTCATATGTTTAACTTTTCTTGCTCAAAAACAATGTGAAAATATCGTACTGACTTAAATTTATTTAATGTGTTTTATAAAAAATCAAAAAGTGAATGAATAGCTAGCAGCTTGATTTTCTTTGTTATCACTTCATTAAAAAAAAGAAATATATTTCCAAATGAATGATAGTTTAATTCAAAATCATACAAGTATGGCTTAAGTAAAACGATATCATGATAAAACTGTTACATTGATCAGCGATAAATTGTTTCTTTGCACTATTTTTGATTTTAAACGCCTTTTATGGAACTAATTGACAAGTTGATTTTGAATTCTTTTGTCTCTAAAATCCTTTTCTAGAAATTTTTGATTGAGCTAATCGACTGCACGCATAAGGTATATAGAATGTATAAAACTTCCATATGAGCTGTTGTAAATCGAGAAGTTCTCCAGTACACATATGATTTTTTTGCTTTGGTAAAAGTCCAAAGGTCATCGAGAGAATTAAGTTTATTTTTCACTTTCTTTTCAAAACCAGCTGCAAAATGTACTCTCTTGCATACCTGTAAATGCTGTCAAATTGGGAATACTTCGTTTTGTTTATCGGTTTTCCATTAGAAATTTCTTGCAAAAAATTCTAAGCAACTTCCTGCCAGTGAACTGCTGCACGTGCTGTGCTTGACTATTTAATATCAATAAAATGTTTGATTTGAAGAGCACGTAGTAAGACTGGAAACTAAATAAAATAGACACGATATGATACAGAATAGCAACAACTGATTTCTTTTTTCTTTTGATAATATTCGTTTATCTTACTTTGATAACGAGAAAATGATCATTATCAGCAACACTGATATAGTGGCATAACTTTCATATTATTAGTTAGGACTGTGAATATTTTCACCTATTTTGTAACAGTCATTAACAAAAATTTTTAATCCTATTCCCGAATCAGGTTTATTATCAGTAATTGAAAAGAGGATATTTTTTATTGTATAAATAAATATTTGCATGAATTTCAAAAAAATTCAGTAATTTATAACGATATGAAATATACGACGAATTTTTGTGACAATACACTGGTGGAAATAATGAACAATTTAATTTCTTTTTTAATTTAAAATTTAAAGAAAGCTTTGAAAAAATCTCAGAGAGATCGCAGTGGTTGGTTAGACAGCTACAAAGTGCTGGGAAAATAAGAGATTTGTGTGGAGAGTTCAAGGGCAATAAATCGAATGACATTGATCAGAAAAAACAATGAATCATAAGGCGCATTATATGACCCCTATGTGACATTTCATGTCAGTCATTACATTTGCTTGCCTGAACAGTGATATAAAAAACTTGTTAGTAACATTTTCTCCAATTTCATAGACTTTGTTCTAACTTGAAATGACCACAGTTTATGAAATATTATCACATTTATCATCCTTGAAATTATCATTTCCTTCTCTTATCATCCATTTCTATACCTTCTCTCTTTACCATACCAACTCTTTTCGTTCTCTTCCTTTCTCATTTTTCAAATTTTCATTTGCGAAATTTCAGTTCTTTTGCCACGGTTCCTCAACGATTTTTTAGTAATTTAAGAAAAAAGATAATCTTTGTTTAATTTAAACAAAGTGTTTCTTCTTATAACTTAAAACTGTTTTGTAAAGAACTCAGTCACAAAGGTAACTTAGAACACGCTTGAAAGAAGCCAAATGAACTTGAATGCAAACTGATTAGCGTACTGATTGCACAGGATATCAGTTGCAAAGTGTCCCCGACTAACTGATTACACAGAATAATATTGGGACACACACTAGAGAGACTATTTGCCTAAGACTTCCTGATGAAGGCAATAATGTCACAGATGCCACCCACCTGAGGAAAGATGCCTAATTAGAGCTATAACGAATCCATAAATCCTATAAAACCTGTCATCACTCCCCTCCACACTCCCTTTCGCTACTCATTTGTAAACAATCTTCCCGTCTGTCTACCTACGGTTCCCTGTCTATCCGTCTGTGTCTCTCTGTCTGGAGGTATGCGTACGTCTCTGTGCGCCATAGACACGTACTGAGACGCGTAATATGAACGCGTCATCATTCTGCCACTCGTAAAATTTGTATTGCAAATATCGGAATATATGTGTAAATGTGTGTGTGTTTAGTGATTGTTGAACATTTGTCTTCTTTTTGATTTCTCAAATGCATTTTGTTACATACGAGAACTTGTGGAAGTTTTCGTACGTGTAACCTAAGTTGATCTTGCGTGAGTTACTTAATCCTGAAACTCTATCATGACGATATAGTTCTAGAGTTAAGTGACGCTGTCATTCAAGACTGTTAATATTATGATTCGATTTGCAAAAGAAATGGAATATTTATGTGAAAAGGATATCCCCCCTCCAATTGATATAATTGTAATCAGTAAGTGCTATCAGCAAGGTGGAATATAATTTCACATTATAAGAAAGTTGATAAAGGATAAGTTGATGAGGAAATGGCGAATAAGTTTATGAAATATCTAATGATTTCGTCTGTCAAAAATAGTTTTTTTTTTTTTTTTTTTACTGCTATCTCCTACAAAACTTACCTATGAAGAATTAAGAATGGAGTAGAAAATTGACCAAAATCAACATAATATTTCTAGGTAATCCTATAAGTGATAACAGAAATATCATGATTACCAAGTATATTTATAGCGATATCATGGTTACTAAATACATTTATACTGATGTCATGATTCGGAATATATTTACGAGAATATGATTATTTCTAAGAGTGCCATTATTATTAAAAATGGAGATAGCTGTAGAGATATTCTCATTATTGCTGGAGGTAATATGCCATCTCTGTTGTGCACATTTATGTGTTACTGTTGCACGAGAGGAATGAGACTGGGAAGAAAGAGTAAGATGGGATCTAATCCAGAATCGGATATTCTTCTGCAACGAGAAATCCAGGTAACGGTCACCAGAGAGCGTTGAAACGAATAGACGCAACACTCTAAGGGTAGTCGGTCATCATCAGAGGATTAACCGATCGGTAAATCGCGTCTGCGAGTCAGTCATTGCAAATTCCTTCAGTCCCGCTCATACACACTGTCCGCCTCTTCTTCTGCTAATTAAAATGTTTAAAATGCTAATTAAATTAAAATGCTAATTAAAACATGTGGATTCCATTTCTGTGCTTTTCAGCGATTTACGTTGCATTATAAATTTTTTTTTTCAATGGTTTAATGATCCGATTCAATTGCGATTTATACGTCACCTTCATTTTTGTATTGGTTAATTCTGAAATCACTGTGTATTTAAAAATTCAAGGAAATAGGTCCACTGATGAAACAGATGTCCTTCACCGATTTTAAATTGTTCATATTTGTGAAATGAATGTTTCCATCAATCACAGTTAAATTATAATTACCATTTCTTAAGGAACTTTGCAACCTTTCAATTCTCTCAGTATCACTCTCTCCCAACTATTTTTTTACTGAGACGGTTTTACTTTAATATTTGTTTTCTTAACTCTGAATCATACTCTGAATCCTGAACGAAATGCATCAGAACTCGTTTTGTTAACTTTTTTGTTTCTTCAATTCATCAAGTCCTGCATTTTTTTTAAGCCATAAAAATTAGAAGTTTTACTTCTTTCTTCCTGACTTTTTGCTGTTATTTAAAAGCTCGAACTTATTCAAATTTGGTATTTGCGATTATCTAATTGCTTGAAGCTATAATTATAATTTTAAATATAATCATGCTAAAAATATTTTGTTGAGGCAAGCAATGATAACGACTAAATATCTTTTGCAAAAAATTATGCAGAAGATTGATAGACTGAATATGAGTGCCAGAAGAACAATCGCTACTGTTTAATTAGTGTTTTCTTGGACATCTGGCAAATGAAATACCATTTCATTTGGTGCTGTTTGGTTTTAAATAAAATGACTTGATTTGAAAGTTGTCAAAAATCAAATTTTTATCATTTTAAAGTTAATTAGTCTAGCACATAGTTTTAGGATAGTCAGAATATTAAAGATGTATTTAAATCACGTGGTAAGATAACATTCGTATAACATGGCATTTTTAAAAATGTCACTGTTTGCATAACGAATGATAATGATAACATGCATGTATATGTATACTATCAACGATATGTGATATCACGTTCTAATCATTACTGTTAAGTATTCTAATGATGTTTACATGAAAATTAATTATTAATGAAATATTATTATTTTAAAACAATTGCCAATATTAAGTGTTGAAATCCAGTAGGATGTTTATAATGTATTGGCACTCTGTTTCAGTTGCTTTTCCTTTTGTAATTAATTATATATTTTTAACAATTTGAAATCAAATAATGATTTTCTTTCTGTTTCATTTGATCAGCTTGCATAAGCGAGAAATTTACTGATATTTGGTTCCTTTTTTTGGGCAATGTATTTTTTACTCAATGTAAATGATATGAAAGGTTAAAAAAATTCCATTGTCATTATCAATTGCAATCTTTCCCTCTTCCTCTTACTCGCTATCACTTGTCAAAGGATCACCATCGATTCTTTCTGAGTGAAAGTCTGTGATGAAAAAGCAGATAACTTTTTTGTCGCAAACGAAATTTCGATCTTCACAAATGATTCACAGCAGCCATGTTGTGAAAAAGAAAATGTTCATCTCATAAAGAACAAAAATTCATTTTTTTTTCATTCAGTTTTTTACAACTGAAGAAATCTTTCTGTACTGATATCGGAATCAGTCCAATCAATGTTTTTCTATACTGATGTAATCACTCCAAATCAGGTCAAATGATTTTATAACTAAGAGATCGAATATTTATTAGTCGATTTTATTTGAGGTATTTCACTGTTGTACAAATTAATTAGGATGAAAGCATGGGTTTATTTCTAGCTGTTTGCTTACCTGTCTAGCAATATAGGTGGATAATTCTTTAAATATAAATTTATTGATGTCCTAGCTCTTTAGATCTGTACTGTCAAATTACTAATATGCCTCTTCTGACGTTTATCCTAATCAGTAATCTTCTATATTGTATTATAATGATAACTAAAGTATTTAACAAAACTTGTATTTCACTAAAATACGGATATTTTTAAAAATTAAATCGGATAAAGTGTGATTTCCGGTTTTAAGGAAATTTCTGCTCTTTACATTTCTTTCTCTTTTGATCAACGAATAACTGGAGAATTTTTATAACAACCAACCTGATGTTTCTTCCAAATCGAAATTTTCAGCCGATATTGATTGATATGTGTCTGACAAAAGAAATATTCCATCGGATCATGTTATTTTGGTCAGATTTATGTGCGAATTTCTGCTAACTACGAAGTTTCCTGATCAGTACTTAACTGAAAGAAATACTAACAGGTCCTTTAGCTAATTCAAATATAATTTTTCTCCATACTGCAATGTTCGGAATAATATTTTTTAGCTTTACGGTTTAAGAATTTTATAAATTCATTACATATTTTATAACAAATTCCTATTTTTTATTAGTAAGGTTAAATGACTTAGTTTTTATTAAAATGATGCTGAGGATAATTTCTGGATTATTTGTTATATCTCGGTAAATAAGAACTACTTTCAACACTTTCCACTAGTTTTCTTTTCATTTTCTTAAAAAGCAAAGACTCTTAACATAATTAAATTTGTCTCTCTCTTTTCAAACGGCACATCTATTCGGATCAAAAAAAAAAAAAAANNCCTATTCGGAAAAAAAAAAAAAAAAAAGATTGAAAATACTCTTTCCTTCTTCTGATAAGAGAAAATAGATGGATGCTACTGGAAAGCAGTTCAAATACAGCTGAAAACAACTGGGATTAACTAATTGATCAGAAGAAGAAAATACCATTATGGATGTTTAATTCAGATTGCTCATTCTTAAGTAACTGGAAAGCTGCTGATTGAAATCAGTTCTCTCTCGGGAAAATTGTTTCTATCAGTATGAAAGCTTTTAGTTAGTCTGTTTTTAAAGCTGTAAAAGTTATCGCTTTCCAAAAGACATACACTCACTCACCTACAAATACATATACCGGAAGACAGAAAATCCCATTCATTTTAAAGTTCTCTTCTGAGCAACTTCTTCTTAGAATCGTTTACTTTACTACAACTAACTATTGGAGTTAAAAAAAAAAAAAAAAAAAAAACTCCTAGTTTTTAATTTCCCCTAAGCAAGCACTTAATCAAGAATTGGCTATGCTGCATAGTGAAAGTAACAAGGTACGACTATTACTTTAATTCGTTTATTGTATCAGCATCACTCTTTCATTTATAAATTAGTCTTTCACATCTTTGCCGTACCAATCACAAATCTAGTGTTATCAGCATATCAGATGAGCAGTTGCTTGATAATTGTTTCTCATCAATTAATAAGTTTAAGTAACTGCAGTATTATTTTGTGTTCACAAGCGCTAAAATAATATTGCACTGTGAATGTATAATATGTATAGTAATAATAATAATAATAATGAATACACAATAATGCATCCAAAAAAATTCAATTTAAAGTTACTATTATCGGTATTTCTCCAAGAATTTTAAGCGGAAGAGTTACCGGGTTGTTTTAGTCTTCGTTATTTGATCAAATAACAAAAAGCAATAGTCATTCAGCATTACGGTTATTTCAGCAATTACGGTTATTCAGCAATTACGGTTAACAGAAAACAGATTCATTTGAATATTCCTAAAAATTTTCGGAAATTTTTTTAGTATTCCTTCTTCATCTATTACTGTCACTAGTGCATTCCAAACAGTTCCAAAGAAAGTCTCAGTTTTGAGTTTGTTTTCAAATAACCATATTACTTCTTCCTTTTCACAGACAAATATTTCCGATTCTGAATGAAATCTCCGAGTAAATATCTTTGTATCTACAATGTCCATTAATGTAATCTCATCCCGTGATCTTTTTTAACTCTTATCGCAAAAGATAAAGAACGGAACCAAAAATGAACTGAATACGGCTGGTGCATCCTCGATCGCAGCACCGGTTAATTTAACTAATGTTTTTCTTGTCTTCTACTCGTTAAACATTTCTCTCGAAGAGATTCTAGAACGCTGTTTATTTCCAATAAGAAAAAATTTTCTTTCGAAATTTTCAATAATTTTGCTATTTTAGAAAATTTTATTACTCGGATGAACCCGTAAAAGCAACGAAAGTTTTTGTTTTAAAGTAACCCAATTTCTCAATAACTGATTCAAGTAACCAGTCATCAACGGTATTAGCAAAGTTCCAGCACATTAATACTAATACCGTTTACATTTTCCTCGTAATAATTAATTACAAATAACAATAATGAGCAGCTCATCTTTTCATTAAATTAACGTTTTAGACACTCTTTCACTTTAAATTAAGTAGCAGAAACTTACTTATTCTTATTTATCCCCATGCAAAAATCTAGTAACTTCTCTCTTTTTTCTTTCTTCCAAGTAATTCTGGCTTACTTCCAGTTGAAGTTACAGAATGTATAATTTGAAGCTTTTTCAACTGCTTATCTTGTTGGATTAATTGATATTCTTATCAGCTACCATTATATCATAATCTGGACCTATTATACTTCCTCAGAATGGCTACTAATTATAATCCTAAGCAATGTTGCCAGAAATATTGTATCGACAAGGGAGGAAGTGGAAAAATGAAGAAAAAAAATAAAAAATCTTTGGACATGTCAATGAAAATTCTCAAACAACTTCACTTCTTGATTAGACCACATTTCATCAAATTGCATAAGCAATACTTGTAACCTTTCACTTCTCTTTTTTCTTTGGTTTCATCTCACTGAAATAAATTGAAATAATATATTTCCGTCATTATTTTCTTCCAATAACTTTTTTATTTGAACGACAAATTTCCTGAAAACCATAAGGTGATAGCTTACGGTAGCATTATTGAAAGCCATATAATAATAATAATCACATGACAAATGTCGGAATTAGACATTTCCACATTTCCGATTTTTGATGACACACTAGAAAAATTGTTTGCAGAGAATCTGGCACTACATTACTCGATGATAGTAGGTGAGACGAAAACTTTTCAATGAGAGGGAACATGAGTCCCCAATTTTTTCTTCCCATAAATTCATTTGATTTAATTTCCTAATCTATGCCTGCAATCACCTGTCGGACAATAATTCGATCTAATTGTTTGAATTCCAAACAAAAAAATCTTTCTTAATGAACATGAGGAACCTGGAAAATGAGCAACCTCTCGACTTATATACCTAAAAAGGTGACATTAAACAATGTCTATATGACAGCCAAATAAACGAAACGATTGTAAATAAACATGCATCACAGTATTACGCCAATATGATTGCTTTCATTTCTTTTAAGTATTATTCGGAAAATATTCCACAAAAATTTTTTTTGCAATGACATCATTTGCTATATGCAAATTTTCGTTGGAAATCACTGTTACATGAGAGAATTTTGATAATTTGTAAATTTAACAGTCGAGAAAGATCGGCTTCATACGGATGTGTGTGTTTGTCTGTTGCAAAATTGCTTTCTAAAACTTGTACGTCAACTCGATTCAAATTTTTTTTACAAAATTTACCGAATTATCCGCTTCTATCAACATTTTCATACGGAAGGTCGTTATGTATTGCGCTATCCAAAAAGTACCTCTCGTTTTATCTTCTGTTCAATATGTACAAAAGTTTATCATCAACTGCTATTAATCACTCGAGTAACTTTACTTCTCTCAGCTCCTTTAAACCTTTTTTTCTTAAAGAACAAAATTGAGAAGCAATGACTAATTAATTAGTTCTAGAATAAAAAAATATTGATAATATGAATATGAATGAACTGAAATGGGAAAGTTCTTTTAACCATAAAGAAAAAGAGATAAATGATAGTAATAGTCAAGATCGTATAGAAGATCTATGCAGTAGTAGCTGGTCGAGAATGAACCTGCTTGACCTATATACATATACATATGCATGTATGAATATTCTCGAACAGCTCTATCTGCTTCTACTACCTATTGTCAAGAGCATTTTTTAAACGAATCTTTTATTTTCAAACTTTTTTTTCTCCTGAAGATTGAGGAGTTTTTTCATTCTCTTGAAAATCTGTCAGTTTTTTTTTTCCATTTTTTTAAGCCTGCCAAATTTTGTGCCTTTTTTCTAAATAGACTATCAAAAGTTATCTTAAAATCAGATTGATAAGCTAAACGCATCGCAATCAAAATTGTTTAATCATCAGTCAGTAATATTGGACCAATTCAGAGCTATGTGCAAAGTTTTTGTAATCAAAAAGAAATAATTATCAAACCATTTCATTTGGCTCAATTTCTGGTTAGGTTTTGGAATTTTTCATAAAATCATATTTTCAATTCTTCCTGCAAGGTTGGAAAAGTTCTTTGTTACTTTTTCATCCAATTATAAAGGTTGTTAGAAAAAGTTCTTTGTTACTTTTTCATCCAATTATAAAATGACTGTACTGCATCTCATTCCAAACTCATTTATATAACTGGCTAGTAATTCTTGACGATCTAAACTGACAACTGTGCGACATGAAAAGTGGATCCCTTTAGTTATCGAAGTCTCTTTTAGCATTTCTTCTAATTCCATTTAAATGATATCCACACGAGCTGTATCCTTGCATTTTCATTCTGTTAAGAAATGGGAAGAATCGACTGATCTTTTCAAAGTTTAATTAATGTTGTGGATACCGTATTTCACTTTTATTTAATATTTAGTTTCTTTTATTATAAAATGTATTATCAAATTATTTGCAGGTAATTAAAAAGATAGAACGTTTGCATACGCCGTGGAAAAATATAACCGATATTGCAGTCAAAATTTATAATTATTGCAACAGTAATATGCATATTGGTTAGTGCTACAAATTTCCATTTTTTCTTCATTTTAATTAATTAATACTTCGAAAATTCCGTAAACTCTTATATGGTTAAAATACGAACAATGTTATATGCTATTTACTGTATTTGACTGAAGCAATTGTAAATTGTGATAATCCGAGATTTTTATCAAAATAATTGCAATTTAGTTCTTTAATTGATTTTAAAATCCGGAACTATTGTACCGTTGAGAGCAAATTAATTGGATAGGACAGTTACATAAAATTGATCACACTGATGACATTATTCTTTTCTTGAAAGCTAGACATATAAGCGTGAATTACATCTCGTCATCATTAGCATAAATTTGATGCTGAATTACCAATTAAATTTTAATTAAATCCCTGCAAAATCCTAACTAACTTTTATCATCCGTGCAGACGATCTTTATTAAGCTTTCCCTTACTGCTTATTTCTTGTAATATAGTACCAATTAATGAATCTCCGGATAGCGGAAATGTGTAAATTATTAATTTCAACAATTTCATAGAATATATTGTTAATTGAAAATTTTTAAAGAAAGATTGAATAGCTATACCAATGATTTCTTCAAGATGGCATGGAAATTCTTAATTAATTAATTCGAAAGAAAAAACAAATAGCTTTTTGTTCGAGCTTTATTTCTCTCATGAATCTTAAAGTTATTCACTTGATATTTCTTCCGATTACTATCCATTCCTTCATTCATTTAATTCTTCCAGAATCAAGGAAGTAAATTGTTAATCAAAGCTAAGTTTCAAAATGTCTGTAGATTAAGCAATCTAAGATCTGAGGGCATCTGAAGGCTCAAAAATCAGCGATACTTCGCCTAAGCTTTCCATGGAGTTTCTTTCACCAGTGGCTTACTTCATTGTCGAAATTTTAGAAACACCGCTTAACGGGGATGCAACTGTGCTGTCAGAGAATGTCGCGGCACAAGCTATAAGAAAAAGTTATGTTCATGGAGTATCCAACATACCTTTACTTTTTGATACCATTGGCGATCGCCTTCGGATGGCTGCTGATCAGGTTTAACTTCTAACCTTTTTAGCTTTTCACAAATATTTCCGGAAATTTTGTGATTCAAAGTTTTTGAATATCTGAAATCTTTGAGGAGAATATTTTAAGAATTTACTTACCTATTTCAGGTTCCAGACCGAGAATTTGTAATTTTCAAACGTGATGGTATACGTAAAACATACCAGCAGCTGCTTCATGATGTATTTATTCTTTCATTTTTTTCTTTGTATTTCTTAAAGTTTTTTGGAAAATATATTAAGTGTTATAATATTAGAATTTTATAAGTTATTTCTCCAAATAATTTCAACCAAAAACCTCCTGAAGAAAAAAGCTTTTTAAGTGGAAATCATTTTATTTCCAAGTTTTATTCTTTTATAGAGTGAGAAATTAGCCACTGGTTTATTGCATTTGGGTTTGAATCGCGGAGATCGTGTAGGAATATGGGGTCCAAATTTGTATGAATGGATCGTTTGCCAATTTGCTACCGCTCTTGCCGGCATGATTATGGCAAGTATTTCATATTTACCTCTGCAGCTTAACCAATGAATTTGACAGTACTCGCTCAAATTGAATCATTTAAAGTGATCTGAACAAAAATTTTAGAAACTAAAAAAAGCTGATAAGAAATGGATAAGTGCAAAAAATGGCCTGTGTACTGAAATTTTAATGTTAGTGCCTAAATAGCGATTAATTTTCTTCCCTATTCTTTTTAAAATATCTAGTTATTTTTCTATTCCAGTTTAAACCTAGATTTAATTTTGGATCTTTTCGATTATTCTGCTTAAAACTCTAACTCATATTTGTCGTGATCATTACTAAATCATTAGGTTGCTTTATCAATTCTTCATTTTAATAATAATAAAAAAGATGAACAAAAGTTTCGTTCTCAAGACAAAAAATAAACCGTACCATGTCTCCAGGTACTATAATATTCAGTCATCCTAAGACTCTTAAAAAAATTGAGTAAACTTTATGAATCCAAATTAATATCTAATTTTTCAAAATTCTAGGTCAACATAAACCCGTCGTACCAATCAGAAGAGCTGAAATTTGCACTTAGTAAAGTAGGCATCAAAGCATTGGTTACACCTGCAAGTTTCAAAAAATCAAACTACTATTCATTAATAGTGGGTATTATTCCACAACTTTCTATCAAAGCCGAAGGAAGAGGTGATGTGACTGCAGATTACTTTCCTGCATTCCGTCATCTCATTATCATCGATCAGGAAGGTGAAGAGAAATCGTACAGGTGAGACTAATTGCTGAGTTAGGAATTTAATTTAATTTAAACGAAAGTCCTGCTGTCTAGAAATAAACCAACTATCAATTAACTTTCAAACATTGTAGAGACTGTTTGAATCAAATGATTTAGAAGACTGAAATTTAATTATTCAATTACTTAAAAAAATTGCCCTCTTCCTAAAGCTGTCATTCACAATAAGAGATATAATCAGTCCATCTAACTAATAGTATTACCAATTCAGAGGCGCATGGAGATATTCGGATGTAATAAAAATGGGTACTGAGGAAGACCGATTAAAGTTGGCCGATATTGAGCGGCAAATACGACCTGATGATCCAGTTAATATACAATACACTAGCGTAAGTATTTCCTTCACATTTGATAAACATTGATTACATATATCGGTAATTTAACCTTTGAGCACACATAGGCTGAGATGATAGATGAGCTCACAAATGTGTTGTTCTTTACACATTCATGATGTTAATGTTTTATACTCGTGATAAAGTGTATCATGATATGATACATGATATATCATATAGTAAAATCGAAAGATAATGAGAAAACTAGACAGTTTATGATAAGTGTCAAAAAAAAATTCAATCAATTGATAAGATAGTATGTTACATTTCTGCTGTGTTCCTTGTTTCTTTTGCTTTCTGGATTTTTTTAATCTAACAAATAAAGAGCGAGCTAAATCAAATTAAAATTATCTTTAGAGTGTTGAGGCAACCATTTTCTGTTTATAGTTCAGAAATAATGAAAATGCAAAAATTAGCAAATTATAAAAAAGAACTAAAAATATAATCTATCTTAAAATGTATTATTAACTGTTTACGTTGTTATATTCTTTTCCCGCCAACTGATATTTAATTTTATTTTCATTTTTCATATATTCATTAAATTATTCAATTTTTTTTTGATTTATTAAATAACCATTTATTTCTTTAAGAAAAAGAAAATAAACATATATCTAAGAAACAGACTTTCCAAAAGTGACATCGATCACCTTCCTCCTTACTTTATCAAAAATTATTCACTTTTAATAATATTTGCACCTGTTGAAATGATCAGTAAGTGAGCTTTTGTTGGGAAAAAATAATTAGAGGCAAAAATATTCAGTTTTAAAAGATTTATGTAATGAAATACATGAAAGAGTGGATGTCAAATGGTAACATAATTGGTTAACAAATGATTTCTTTGACCAACAAACTAAGTTCAATTTTAGGGTACAACCGGAGAACCAAAAGGAGCAACCTTAACTCATCATAATGTTGTCAATAATGCATATTTCGTTGGACGTCGTGCTGGTTACAACGAAAAAGTGCCGTTGTTTTACATAATTTTCTAATATATTTTCAGCAAAAAAGGAACTAAACCCATCATAACAACTCTTTATCTTATCACAGTGATTGTTATTGTAAGCAGTGGTTGAATTAAATCAAGAAATAATTTTGTAGCGCGCGATAATCTGTATTTCGAATCCATTATATCACTGTTTCGGTTGTGTCATGGGCAGTTTGAGCGCATGTGTTCATTTGCAAACTTGTGTTTTCCCGGCACCATCTTTCGATGCCTTGGCTGCTCTTCAGGCTATACATGAAGAAAAGTTAGTTCAGATTCGCTCCTTATTAAGCCTATATTTGATGTAGAATTGAAACAGTTGTTCTTTTCATTTTTTTTCTTCATCAATTACAGCTATAATTTGCTAAATTCATAGCCTAGTCTGCTTATTAACAGTACTTTTTCAATAAACAAACACTTTTCAACTCTCTCTTAGCAATTTTCATTAAAATTCATTAATTATCATGTTGCATTAGAATAATTTCCTTTTTAAAATTAGCAACTATTTTTTGTAATATTTTTACTTGCTGGTTAAAGATGTACAACAGTTTATGGTACGCCAACAATGTACATTGATATGTTAAACCATCCTCAATACAAGGAATATGATTGCACATCAATAACATCAGGTAAGATCTTTTGAAGCTGAATATTGATATCATTTTATTTTTAAAATTCTTAAAATATACCATCTACATGATGTCAGGATAGAGTATAAATGAACCAAGCAAAGCTTAAGTACACTTTATTTTACGTTTTTCAAATTTTCTGAAATAACAACTCATTTGTTCAAATCTCATACTTACTTATATTAATAGCTTAAATTATTTCCTGATTTAAGACACAGTGATTATTATGTTGCTATTTCAGGTTTTGTAGCCGGTGCACCATGTCCAATAGTATTATGCCAAAGACTTGTAAACGAACTGGGTATGCGTGATTTGCAGGTAATTAGGATCTCGGCCATAATTTAGATTCTTTTTATTAAAATTTATGCTCCCTAGTAGTTTTTGTGATTCTTCTATCATTTTTGAAGTTTCCCAACGTTCAGGTATGTTACGGTACAACGGAAACAAGTCCGGTATCTTTCATGTCACTCAGAGAGGAACAACCGGAGGAACGTATAAAATCTGTTGGTTATATTATGGATCATCTTGAGGTAGTTGTGATTTTCCTCAAAATTCTCGAATATTTTATTCGCATTATTATCTAATTTACTGAAATGTACATTTCAGTCCGCTGTAGTCAACAAAGAAGGAATAATACTGCCACGTGGCGAACGTGGTGAAGTACTCGTTCGTGGTTATTCCGTAATGAAATGTTACTGGGACAGTGAACTCCAGACTAAAGAAGAAATTACAGCTGATAGGTGGTACCACACTGGGTCAGTTATACACTCTTTCTTAAACTAATTTCTGAAATTTTAAGTCTCGAATTTTTGAAGTCTCAAAGTTTGCAAATTTCCAGTTCTCTGTATTAACTCTTCATCTAGACAGTTTGATGAGGTCTTTTCATATCATTCCAGCGATATTGGTATAATGCATGAAAATGGTTCACTGAGCATTGTTGGCCGGAAAAAGGATATGATTGTACGCGGTGGTGAAAATATTTATCCACTAGAAATTGAGCAATATCTTTTCCGACATCCAAAAATTGAAGATGTACAGGTGATGATGAAAGATGGATTTTTTGCTTATATTCTCTACATAAATCAATCAATCAATTTTTGATTTATTTCTTTAAATTCACGAACTATGAGTTGAAGTGAATTTATCAACATATTTGAAATACATCAGGATCTCCTTACCAGAAATTATTCATGATTACAAGATTCTTGATGGAGTTAGCCGCTTGAAGAGAAATTGGAAAAGTGATGATAAATTTTTGCAAAAAGTATCTCCATCTAATCTTTCATTCTAGGTTGTTGGTGTACCAGATGAACGATATGGTGAAGTGGTATGCGCTTGGATACGATTGCATGATTCTGCTGATGGCGTCACTGCAGAAGATATCCGAAATTTCTGCAAAGGACGCGTAAGGGCATAATAATTACCTGTGATGAATGGATTCCAAAATATTTCTGAAAATCACTTAATGATCCTCAGTAGAAATGTATTCGTTCAAATGATTCTTTTCCTTCTATTTTTTTGACTTAATCTGAAAATTGTTTTCTTTCAGATAGCACATTTCAAAATTCCACAATATATCTTATTCAAAAAAGAAAATGAATTCCCGGTGACAGTAACGGGTAAAGTGAAGAAGTATGAAATAAGGGAATTATCCAAAATTGAACTTGGTTTAGAGCAAGTTTGTTTTCTGCTTCGTACTTTTTTCCCAAGTTTATGGTAAAATTTTAAAGCATTATGAAAATCCGAAAATCGTGAAACTAATTAATGGTCCACTTGAAAACTTCTAGTCATAAGCTCAGTTATGCATTCCTCACATGAAATCACTAACATCTTATCATAATTATTAGCTTACATGGAATCACTATTAATTATACATTTGAGGTCAGTACTAGTTTATGCATTCATTGTTCACAAGGAATACTGCTATAATATTATTATGCACTGATTGATCGTATTAACTAATTTTTTTCAATTTGACTAGCAAATTTAAATCAAATTTAAATCAAAAAAATTCAATCTTAAAATTTAGCTGAAAATCATATGTTACAGATCAAACGACGTATTGATCATTTCAATGGTGAATGGATTTTCGAAGTACAGGCGGAAAAACATTCCACAGAGCCGAGGGGTTGAAAAGTTTTTGGAAAAAAGAATCCTATTATCATCAAAAGCACCAGTTACTTCTATTCTTATTTCAGCATTCAGAGAAACATAAAAAATAAATCAAGGGAATATATATTAACGTGCTCTTTATTCTCCTTTCATCATAATTTTTACTGGAGATTCTGGAATTGAAACACATCAATGTTTAGAAGCATCTTAAAAGAATTCAGAATTCGCAGTTACAATTTCCTGGCAGTAAGCGGAGTTTTCCAAAAATATCACATTGTGATTTTAAAACGAGGTTTTTATTTATTCATAAACATATTTATCCTGTGTTCAAGAATTACAAATTGCCAATCAGTCTAAATTGAATTTTTTTCTGTTGCGGATTTTCCAATCAACCCTTATAACTGCAAAATCTGGCGAACAAAAAAATTTCTCTACTGCTTCATCTCCAAAAACCGTATGTATCCACCTGTCAGAATGTACCCTTCCTTCACCTAGTTTAAAATCTCCCTTTTTTACAAAAATTAATTTCACTGTTTCTTCTCTATTGATTGTGCTGTGTATGTGTTAGTTGTAGAAATCAACTCGATATATGTCAGTTAAATTTTGCACTTCAACACTCACTATCCACTATAACATTCTTGTCGCCGTATTACAGTTGTAAATCACGTCACTTCCATGTTTTTATACACAATGGTTTTCGGGAAGCTTCAGGCAATGTTGAAATTTAAGCAGTAACGAGCATCAGAAGAAAGCCATCATAATTTGAATTAATTTTTGCTAAATGCCAAATGGGACAGGAAATTGTGCAGCATATGAGGAAATTCCAGAACATTACTGTGTTATTAGTAGGCACAATTTAAGCACACATAGAAAAATCATTTCATTTGATTTTCACAGACCCGTGGAAGAAATCATAATCATTCTCGTGCTCTAAATTAGATAATGTTACGACAATCAGCAACTAAATTGTAAATGTTTCTAATTGCCGGACATGCAGACTATTAAGCGAAGCTTTCCGAAGCATTATTTTAAACTTACGTCTCCACGAAAAGATCATAAATGAAGCAAGCAAAGCATAAATCATGTGATGCAACTGTAACATGATGTATTCCGTGTTTATGTGATCTTTAAACGATTTTTTCATTTTGAACAACGAGATAAGACTGGAGATGTATGTACAACTCCTGTCAACTGCCACATAATCACTGTAAAATAACTAGAAGTTTTAGAGGGTAAAATTTTTCAGGTTTATGCAAAAAGCTCATGAAAGTGAAAATAACCTTTTGAATATCAAGAAGATGAGAGAATTTAAAAGAAATCCTTTTACATCCCAGAAGAAAGTCTCGAACGACAGACAATACGTGAAGTGGATCAGAGAAACTGAGAGCAGTTTCATAGCTCTACACGGATAGGAAAGCTTCCCTCCAGAATTTACAGGGAGCTCAAAAAACCACGTTACCGCAATAACCAATGTCCCGTTGTTCAAACTACACCAAGAGCTCTGTAAATGTAAATAGGTTAATAACATCTGTTGTGAGAGAAATTTCCTAACTGGAAAATAAAGTGGCCATGAATCTCGAAAAAACTGTAACAAAAGGCGTTTTATGTTTTTAACTTTTTAACTCATTTTTAACTGAACTACTTCCCAGTTCAGCAGTCAGAAATATGGGCTTATTTGCTTTCCAAGCAATTGAAACAATAAAGAATAATTTCGTGCCGCAAGGGTTTGACTAGATTTCTCTAAAATCTTCCATTTATCTACGCTTTTAAAGTCAAATCACAGGGACATAAATCGGCAAGGAGATTGTAGAGAGATGTCGCTTTATACTGAATTACAGATCCTATAACCACGAATTCCTGAAATTCAGAGGAAAGAAACGATCAATCAACCAGAAATCTTTTCTTTTTTTTTTTTTCACTACAAAAAAGACTGCATCACAATAAATAAAACAATCCGAAGAGAACTTCCTTTTCTGTTTCGTTAAACATACATTACAAAAATTCTACAAATGAATGAATTTTTGTCGAATGTAGAAGACAAGATGTAAAATCCAGAAAGCTGGATGCTAGATCCAGATAAAGAGCCACAATCAAACAGCTGGCTGTTAAATCAATATAAACTAACATTGAACATTTAATATGTAAAAACAGCAAGGAAAAAATGAAAAAAAAGTTGACAAGATGAAAGAATAAAAGAAAGTAAATCACATTATACTTTTCAAAGGAGATGCAGCGAATTACATTTGATTTCTTTACAAAACTAGTCAAGAGACTTCAAAAAAATATGCACTCTGACTTTCTGCTTTAACCCAGTAAAGAAATATAACAGCTCCTAACTATCACAAAAAAAGGTGTATGGGAAAGAACCTACACAGGGTAATTTATATAAAAAAATAGGCAAAACATTTAATAGCAATTTTCAAATTTGACCTTTAGCAAAATAAATTCCACTACGAGTTTCAGTTTCAAATTTACAAACCATTCATTTAGGATGATAAAATTTCAAATTCAAATTAAAACGGAAAGAATACCACCAGAAGCAAAATAAAAATCAAATGCAGCACAAAATGTTTTTGATATAATCATTTCAAGGAATTTAAAAAAACTCAGCAAAAACCGAAATTTAAGAGGAAATCCTCAGCATATACGAAAAGTGCATCGCCAAAACCACCAACAAAAACACAGATGCTACTACTAGTAAAATTGTTACTACTGCACGATACCATAGCAGATAATAAAAAATGTCACGGTACAGTACAATATGGTACTTGAAGGCAAAGGAAGTTAAAGAGTACATAACTACCTAAAAGCTGATTAAAAACCGTAGACAACTTGAAAGAATATCCAGATTTTACGAATGCCACAAGGACCGCCAAAGAGGTACTACACGAATCGATAATTGAACTGTTTAAACAATAGGTTTTTTGCTGAGAATCTGAGAATAACAATCCTTAACAGCCCCGAGTGGAATTAACATGGAAAGAAATGAATCTTTTATTATTCGACCGAGCTCTCTAAAAGTTTTTCTGTGGACTTATACCAAATTTCCTGAAAAAACCTTTCCGAATCCACCCTAAAACTTGAAACATCTAAGTCTATAGGATTACTGAAAAAAATTTTGGAAATCAAATCCAAAGCCTGGGAAACAACGAGTGCGACACTGAACGAATGAATTGAGAGCGAAAGACAAAACTCAGATTCAGGGCAATTTTTGTTGTCGGATAAAAAGGAACAATAAATAAAGTTCCAAATTCTTGATTTCACCTTTAATCAGGAAATGTAGAAGGAAAAGTTAATAAAAAGTAGTGACTGAGGAAAATACGTAAGCTGTTAGTTTATTTTAAGGATTTTAGCTAGAATTTATAATCAAAGAGTGCATTTCGTCGAAACCAATTTAAATCAAAACCAAAATTCAAAACCCCAATCAAAACAGCTCGTTCACCACCCTACTTTTCAATCACAAATTTAGCTCCTGGGCTATTTTCGATGCAATGTTTTTGAAACCAATCGATGTTCCCGATATTCGTTTGAACCGCACTCCATTTAGGCTCAGTCTTGGCAATTTGCAAACCTGAAAAAATTTGTGTCTAAAAGTCCAAAATTCTTCCCTACAGTTTCATTGAACAATTTGCTTTTTTTTTCTTTTTCTTATTTTCAAAAGTATCCACAATGTCATCTCAGACACCCGTCACTTAAATTATCACAAAACTTTCCACAAATTCATACTTATGACGTTGCAATGCCAGGGAAATGACGAAAGGAAGTAACCTGTATTTCAGTTTTTCTTGTGTAATACAGAGAAAAATATAGCTTACCTCCATTTCCCACTGCACTAGTGAGTCAGTATTGGGATCACCATGCACGCATAACAACAAGTATCTCTCACGCTGCTCATAATCACAGTTATTTTGGTCCAAAACTTTTCGGATTTCTCTAAAATAATTAATATAAGTTTGAACAGTAACATGTCCCTAATGGCAACACACCGATATTACAGAACATTTTAAAAATAACTGTACAGCATATTAATATGAAAAAAGAAACTTTGCGGTTAACGTCTCAAACATCCCCAAAAAGTTTCGAAATTTTCTTACATTTGAAATAAAAGGAAGCTGAACAAACAGTAACGAGGAGGAAAGCGGAATTTGAAATCGATTTAACTTTAAAGACTTACTTCATCATTTCTTCTGGTGCTAAGGAACTTGTCGTTTTCATGCTCCAAGTGAATCGTAATGATCGTGGCTTTACTTCATCACCATTTGACATATCACAACCACCGCCCAATGCAGCATTTGGTGTCATGGAGAACTGACCATGGTGCTGCTGACTGGTGTTTAGCCGTTTAAATCCTGTAATACCGCTCGCCGGTCCAATGGTCCCACTTCTACCAGTGTGCTTGACTGCCTCACCAATGCTACTTGGAGTTGGTGGTGAAGCCGTGCTCAGAGCGGATCCTTCAGCAATGCCCACGATAGGTGTCCTGCGCGATGATTGATATACAGATGAGGCACAGGTTGATGCTCCACTACCAACGGTACTAGTAGTATAGTACGTTGATGGTAGCTGGACACAGCATACACCACCCGTTCTCGAGCTATGATGATGGTTTCCTCCATTACCGGTACCACTGTTTGACGATGCCATCGATGGACTAAACGATTGGATCGAATCACTGGATGATCGCATAGTATCACTCACAGTGCTTGGCAGAAGTAAGGGATCAAGGTGCGGGGGTAGGTGTGTCGAAGAAGTATCTCCGGAGGAGTCTGGTGGTTGAGGTACTACCTTACGTATCAAAGGAATGGAAATTGTTGGTGAATGGCAACGGTGCCTAGTAGAGAGGGAATTCGAATAGTGCAAACCACGGGAGGGTTTGATAGGGTGCAAATCACACTGAGGAGCAACTAATGTTAGCGGTAATACTTGATTGGAACTCGGCGATATTGTATTGGAACTGCTATCAACATACACCGAAAGCGGTCTGACCGGCAATGAAAGCTTTACATTTAAAGCCTGCACATTATTAGCATCACTATCACCACTGTAATTACTGCTGGTACCATCGGTGTTAACGTTATTACCAGCAAATGAGTGTCGTTGATCTGCCTGTTTCACGGCTGTTGGTGATAGGAGCAAGGGTAAAGCTTGGTGATTTACTGAAGTACCACGGCCGGAAAAGCAACGAATTTGTGATAGTACCGTAGGACTATTAGATAAGCTGTTTCCCGGGGTAGGTGCGGAGGTACCGTGAACAGATGATGAAGCATGCTGTTGATAAGGATAATTTTGATGATGATGATGATAATGATGACTTCTGCTGAGCAGATGAACCACTACAAACAAAGAACAGTAGGAGCTTACAGAAACTGACTCAAAAAAACTCTTTTTAATTTTGTTTTCCTTCAAAATCGTACTTTTTCAGAGCCAACTATTAAACAAGCATTTTGAAGAGGTTACGCAACAACACTTTTAATGAAAAATTTTAAAACCTATCAGAATAAAAAAAAATTTGTGCTTGCACCGCAAATTAAAGATGCAAAAAATGGAAAAGAAAGAAGC
>PQVD01000092.1:0-23429 GCA_003012265.1 Setaria equina
CAAGATTTCTTTAATTTTTCGTGCACTTTATTCAACATAATCAGCTTATTTATCGAGATTTTTTACTTAATTGAATGAAGATAAATTTCAGTTAATATGATAGCGTGAAATGCATGTAATAGAATGTTTATGTCTCAGTTAACCCAAAGTAGTACATGACAAGGATTACAGAAAAAGTGAAAAACTCAAGCTTATAGTGATTTGTAAACCTCTTTAGTTATTCTTTAGGAATCGCACGGATGCGTGTGTACGAAGTGGCAACTTTTTATTCAATGTTCAACCGGAAACCAATGGGAAAAAATTTCATACAAGTTTGTGGAACAACTCCATGCATGCTTCGTGGTGCTGAATCGATCATGGAAGCTATTACCAAAAAACTTGGTTAGATTTGCTTCATTTGATTAACTTGTCTGCTGTCTGCATTGCTGGACGATTAATGTGCTATAAGTAATGAAAAGAATTCCTAGTGTTCTAGTAGCCACACCTGTAACTCACTTAACTCGACGTGTCTTCCGTATTTTCATTCTGCAGATACTTAATATGAAACATAGTAGAAGGAAATACGTTCTCAGACGTATCAGTCCAAGTTAATTTTATTATTAAGTGATGCGGCATCCATAATTATTTAGCTAGTCAGAGGAGAGTAAACTGCAGTTTTTATAAACTAGGGACTGATTATTTTAGGTATCAAAGTTGGCGAAACAACGAAAGATGGCTTATTTACGTTGGCTGAAGTGGAATGTCTTGGTGCATGTGTTAATGCGCCTATGGTTCAGGTAAGAATTTGTTCCATATAAATGTTGCATAAATGCAGGACATTGTAATCCAAATAATGCGAGATGACATTACTGTGTTCCTTCAAGTTATTTGCATATTTTCGGATGAATTTGACTAAAGCTTTTTTTGAATCTAAAAAAAAATCACCTAAAAATCTAAAAGTCCGGAGTTTAGATCAACGATGATTATTACGAAGATTTAACAGCACAGGATATAAATGATATATTGGATGAATTCAAAGCTGGAAAACGGCCAAAACCTGGTCCACGAAGCGGTCGTACTGCCGCAGAGCCAATTACTGGCTTAACAACACTTACGACACCACCAAAACCACCTGGCTTTGGTTTTCAGCCAGGAATTTGAAACTTCCAAATAGTTCCTCTATTGCATAATGTATATGTTATATTTTTTATGCTAAGGGAATTAAAATTTTATTCCACTTGGGTACTGAATTGCAGATTAGACTTTGTAGGTGTAATAATTGATATTCGCTTGTCAATAATAATTGTAATTAATGTTTGCATTTCATTCTATCATTAATACATCTTTCCTGATTGAGAGGTTTTAAATATTCACTTATTCGCAAAAAAAAAAAAAAGGAAACATTTGAAGTGGATGTTATCGTGAAGTAGCGTAATATACCCCGGATTTGACGTGTTCTCTGGAACAGGTACACATTGGCAAATGTCAGGTCATACCCCTTCGACGTATTACCAGTGTGGTCAAGACAACTTGTCGATTCTATGGATATTTACGGAAATTTAATAAAGGGGAATGAATAGGTTCAACACTACAACTATACTGTTCTGCACTTTCATCCCTTGCAAAAAGTGATAGATTTCCGATGTTACAGTCAAACAAACGGCAAAACAGATGAATATAGTTCAGAAACATCAATAAACAGAACAACAACCACATCGTCTTGATTTGTTTATTTTTTTCACTGCAGTCCGTTAGTTTCCATTGCAGAGAAATTGGATATGTTGAAACATTCTTCGAAATAACAGATGCACTAATTCGAAGTGTACCTATCAAATTGATTTTTCCTGATATATTTTAGGACACAATTTGATTGAGAGGAGAGCTGCTAGAATGGATCAAATATGAAATGCGGTTGGTATTTTTGAATTACTTCAACAATTTCAAATAGTGCAATGAAGTTATAAATAAGTCAAGACCTTTTTTTTTTGGTCATTATTTATAAAGTTTATTTATTCTGAAGGAGAAAAAGATCGTTTATAACATTCATAGAGATTTCTTGTTAAAAAATGTTCATGATTTATGCCGAAGTTAACTATTTACATATGTATATTGTTGCATGAANNAAAAAAAAAAAAACATTGATTGTTGTAGGATAAAATTCTATTTCATGGTAAAAGTAATAAACTGGCATTTGCTCATAACAGAGTAAATTTGATGTTATCAGACAAACGGAAAGGCTGAAACTACGAATTTATCAAATATGGAAATTATCTCTCGATTTCATCGAAATATTTGAATTTAGAAAAAAAAAAGAAAAAAAAAAGGAAAAGCTTTTTTTTTGAATTTTAGATAAATTACTTTACAAATTATTTTTTTTTTGCCTGCATTTTTTTTTTTTTTTTTTTTTTTTTTTTTTTCATTTCTGATTACTCCAGTAACCGAACCGTTCAGTTTTATCAACTTATTTTGGTGATGTGCGGTGTAACCCTGTTTTGACTTCGTGATATTGATAAAATTTTGGATTTGTCGTGATTTGATATTGTATATATTTGAACAAAGTTCACTTTCCGATCTAATTTGGGATCATTTTTTATTTCTATATAAATAGCACCGCCCGGATGCTTTCAGAGTTTGATAATGAATGATTTAAATAAAGTTTTATTGATTTTAAGCTTTTGGGAGAGGCATTTTACTTTTGTTGAATATTCTTCGGTTGTAATTGTAGTTCGGAGTTCCTAGTTCTCTCTTCATTTATACGCAATCTTATTTTCCAGATAATATGTCAGGTATTACTCGAACAGAATTATGTTCGAAAAACGGTGCTACACTGGTAAGTATTAATTATAAGTGGAACATGTCATAAAACTAACCGCCTGCAGATATTTATAATTTTTTTCTTGAAGTATTTTCTAGTGTTTCGGATTGCATCGCCAAAACTATTGTTACCAGAATCTTTAATCACACATATGTTAAGTTCTGCAAATATCGAGCTCGTCTTTTCAATGCTTCGGAAGTGCTAGTAATCAGTAATATGTCCTGGATGGTGGGAGAAGAGGTTGTAATGATTGATCGCCTTCCAGAATCTGATTGCGAAGTTCCACTGGTGAGTTTTGAAAAAATCTTAAATCAGGACGATTTTATATATCTGATTATGGTTCGTACGAAGTTTTTTTTTAATGAACCTTATTAGAACGTCCATTTGCAAGAGAAGTATGCGATTTTCAGATTTTTGAAAAACTGATGGATGAAAAGTTTATGTTCTACCATGTTACTAAATGTCAACTTCCACTTTATTTTAATTTGTTTTTTCAAGTTAACGATATTCCTTTAGCTTGATCGAAACATTCCGGGACATCTCCGTACTTTTCTTACCGTGGGAATATGTCATTTATTCAGGGTGCTGAAGAAAAAAAAAACATTTCACCAAAATTTAAAGACCAGACACAAGATCACGAAGACGAGAACTCTCCAAATAATTCAAAGCTTGGCGCTTCACCTTTGAAGTATGAATTTCTAACGTTGGCGAAATTGCAGGTTAGTTTCTCATCTTTCAGACAAGATCTAATTTGCAATTCCATTTATCAGAGATTGCTTTTTAGATTCTATTGTTAATACGTAAATATGAGGATTAACGTTATTGGTCATAGGCTTTGAATTAGACATTTGTTTTTAGGGACTTTTCTTAGGAGTATTAGAAATACTGACCTGAGCAAAATTTAGAAATTTTTTTTATTCGCCAATGATTAAGAGTTGGATGCTATGTAGAGGTTCCTACAGTTCGTTTTGTATTCTCTTTAAGACATCAAAACTATTTTCTAAATTTGTTCCACAGATATTTTCAGGAGAAAAATGAAGGGAACGTTTTAGTCGGTGAATATTATTACCTCTCTGCAATGGAACGGTTTTTTAATTCGTTAAAAACATCAGAAGCTCGATCGCTTGCTGGCAAGTATGTTATCTTGAGTTGAAATTGATTTTGAAGTTGGATATGTACGTATTCTTAAACTTGAAAAAAAATCGAACTATTCTTGAAAATTTTCCGTTTACAAGGATTGTCTAAATTTAGGCTTGTTGCTGATGGGGTACCTTTTGATGCAAAAACAGTTCCGGATCCATTTATTTGGATTTCCTGTGATGGTACTGATTACCTCCATACTTGTTTATTGGGTTTATGTAAAAGGAACACCGGCACTGCAACATATCATGTTAGAAGATTCCGTAAGTTATTTTGTGCTTCACCTTCGTGTTAGAACGAGGAAGGTCCAGCTTATTGATTTGGAACTTCTGAATGAATTACGAATAAATCACAATTTCCTGGGATATAAAGTTAAGTTTAACGCATTTCCATCATTATCAAGAACAATTGGCGTTATTAGTGCTTTGATGGAAATGCTGAAAACAGAAATATTGTAAATTTTTTTCAGCAAGAAGTCATACTGGCTCTATAAAATTTTTGGAGGATTATATGGAACATTTTTATGATTCCTACAGGGCTAGTTTAATTTTTATTTTCAAAATCGTTAAGTTAGGAGTATGAATAATATTTTCTGAAATATAAAAGTATGCCATTTTTCGCTTTCTGAATTTTTTTTGTTTTTTTGGAGGATTATATGGGTTTTTAGTTCTTCAATGCTTTTCCCATACACCGCTCAAATAATTTCAGTAATATAAGCAAAATATTAACTCATGTTTGAAAAGGGTGATAAATGTTTTAAGAGCTTAGTCCTAAAATTTTTTTCGTATAAAAATTGTTAAAAATTTTAAGTTTAGATTCATCCGGATACAGCTTACTGCATGTATGATGTTGTCCCGAGAACGATGATAACCGATCGAAACAGTCAAGACAAACTGTTTGGTTTTGTAGAACTTCATGTGTCTTGGACTTTTTCAAACATGAGTCGTTATTCTGGTGAAATACTTTCAAAACCAATCCCATCAGCTTCTGTGATTGCAGTACATGTTTTTAATTAATTGTTTTACTGTTGGAATAATGGCTGCGGAAATTATGAAAGTTTTGAAATCTTTTAGGAAATCTTTTCTAATTTAATCATTTTTCTTTAGAGGGGATATTCCTTGCTGAAAATGATAAATTTATTTGCAGAAGATATCACCCGGTTGGCTTGATGTACGCTTCCCGCACCTTGCTCTAGTTAATGAATTGGAGCTGATACTGGCTTTAGGTCGTGCATTGAGAACCGGTAAAATGGTTTGGCCAGATGTAAATTCTGCTCAAATCCATGAGGATGGGGGACTTATGAAATCTTCGTTACAGTCTTTGCTTAATCAAACCTCAACTTTTCCTGAAAGTATGTTAAAAATTTTTTGATTTGCAAGTAGTTTGGGTTTGGGCGAAGGAAGCAGACTTTATATTTTCAAGTCATTTGCTTTAGACTGGATGTCTAACTTTTCTGAATGAAGAATTCAGTCTTTCAAATTTAGATAAAAATTTACAAAAAAATATTGGGTTGGAGGAACCTCACGATTTCACGGAAGAACTGTGGCTTTTATTACACTATTGCCAATCAAATCAAAGTCTCACGGAAGCCCTCAAATGTGTCTTCGATGCTTTGAAATCTGGGTATAAAAATACTTTGGTTAGTCTTTTCTTCTCCGTGTAAGCTTTATTTGTTTATATCAAAAAATCAAAAGAATAAAAAATCCGTATTGATTGTAGGTACTTACAAATAACAAATGTACAATGGCGCGTTTGTTGCGCGATGCGTGTACCAACGAATTACTGTTGCCACGTTTAGAAGGCCTTACACCTGTGCAAATTTATTTGGAAATGGGTTTGGAGCGATTGCGAAGAGCTTGTATGGATGAATTTCTGAATAGAGGTAACTCTGTATATTCCTCATTCAACCGAGTCCTACGAACACCATGGAGGATGTGATTCCTCTTTTCGTTAAATTCTTTTTATTTCAGGATATTTTGAATCCGTTGCTGAAATTAATGAAGTTTTTAACTGTTGCACGAGAAGGGATCCGCAGGATCAGGCCGATGCACTATTTTTATTCTATAATAGCCTTTTGGTAGTGAATACATGTAAACAATATTTTAGATTAGATCGTCATCATATAAATGTCATTGCAAGGTGAATTTCAAGTTCCATGGGATCTTTATATAGTTGGTATTGTAAAAACTTAAGCTAAATAATATACTTGATACAATCACATAGAACGAACTCCAGATTTACAGACAAATCCTTGGTCAATACAACAAATTGAACATTTCTCCTACAGCTGAAGATTTAACCCAGAAAATGGTTGAAGAAATGACTTTCATACTCGATTCCAGACTGTCATTTACAGATGTTTTCAAACCTGTCCACAAAAAGTAGTCTTTTATTTTAAAAGTTCTATAATGTAGATCTTCGAAATAGTTTAGTAATGGTCTGTTCCAGTAAAATTCATTGCTGATTTAATTTGTTAGGAATCATTTTTTTTTTTTTCAATCCTAAAATCGAATATGAGCATATCTAATACTTACTTCATGGACTTGAAGATGTGTTTGTTTGAACAATAAGACAGACAAGATAAAGAACCTGAAAAGTCCGTTAATAAGAAATTTTCAGTTAATTATGATTATAATTCAAACTGTAACCTCTCTTTTTTTCAGCAGATTTCCTAAAATTTGGAAATCAGAAGTCACAATTGAAGCAACTAATAAACAAGGCTGGGTAGCGCGCTCTATGATTTTATGTTCGCGTATAGCATGGTTACCATTTATTAAAAATCCTGAAGTTGAAGATGTGTCTTTCTATAAACAAAATCCTGTTGGAGAAGATGGTGTTGTGGATTTCGACAGTTCAAAGGTCTTTTTTTTAGTAATTTTATTCTTACAGATTATAGTAGTCATCAAAATCTACATAGTCAATTTACGACAGTGTGTCAAGTTTTATTGCCCATGGATTTGAATGCGAACAGTGGTTCTAGTCGTAAGTCGTCACACATTTTCATGCACTTTTACTATGACTAGGACAACCGTTTTTGCTGCTAACATAATCATTATGATTGCTAAAAATCTTATCTTGAGATTACTAAACTTTCCCCATAAAGTTTCTCTTATACGCTGGTTATGTTAATAACCTTTCTGTTCCATGTCGTTGATAGTATTGATTCTAATATCATTGAATATTTTTAACTTTATTGTTTAATGTTTACCATTTCATCTAACGCCTTGAAATTTATTTTAATTATGTTTGAGCAAAGGTCGAACTATGGCTCAGATGTCGCTGGTTTTTTAACTTATTTTACTTCTTAATCAGATGATTTTCCAATCTTTCTTTCTTTCAGGGCCATGCACCCTTTCAAAGTTATATCCCAGAAACGGTAATTCCATATTCAGCCGATCAAGAAAAATTAGAACTGGCTGCAGCATTGCGTCATTACGAGGTCACTGTCACTACCGGAAGTCTCAGCCCACCATTTTCGAGATGTTAATCCTATTACTGCTTAATTTTATTAAAAAATAGTCTTAAGTTACGAAAGAAATTCTCCGAATCTTTTGAATGCTATGAACCCACTTTATTTTTTCTAAGCCATTTCGCACTAGTGAGAAGGGGAAATTTTTTTGAATATAAAATTTTAACGCCCTGGAACAATCGCGAAACATTTCCAGGCTGTATTACTTTGAACCGAAAGTAATACATTCAAAAGACATAATTTGACATATCGAATAAAATTCGAAACTTTAGCTACTACATCTGGTAATGAGCAGTTTGATTTGTCCAATGTTCTTTATTCCTATGTGAATGTTTCCTGCTGATTTGGTTTTATACTATAGTATTATGGCACATTTCGTGTTTTTTCAGTAATTCAATAAAACTTAGAGTCGGTTTTTGCTGTTTTATATAGGATTATTGATCGTGTGCAGATATCTTAACTTCCTGTATTTTACTGTTAGTCTCACATATGTTTTCTTTTTAGATGTTTACCACGTATGAAGTTGTGGGATTTCTATTCATGCTTAAAGATGTTATTGATTATGAATTCCTTGGACATCTGATACATATATATGTGGATTTATGCCATAGTTCGTTATTTTTTATTCAGGAGTTATGAAACGTTGTGAGTGGGATGGACTGCATGAGTATGAAGCACAATTTTTTGGTTTTTTGCCGAAAGGATTTACAGATGTCGGTTAGAATTTAAAAGTTTTCATCAATCTCGGTGAATTTGTTTCCATAAAAGTTTCAGTTTCAAAACTTATCTAGTACAAGGGATCAATTTGACCTGCATATGTTTGATCTTGCGTCTGTCATGCAACAATTTCAAGCACTGTAAATCTATCATCATCAGCAACACAAAAGCTTTAAAAACTAAGCCTGTTTTAAAATTGTCATTTTTATTTTGAGGGCTCCCTCATTATTTTCAGTCTATAATCTAATTCTCGAGGAATGGGCAGAAGTTGTTGGGAAGAAAGTAATGCCTGCTTTGCCCCTAGATGGTGTAAGTGATGAATCGAAGCTGGATTTGAAAGTGGAACTGGTTAATATGATTGGCAAAAACAATATCCTGAACTCTCTCATGAATAAGCTAGAGGTTCTTAAAAAAAATTTTTTTTTTTTGAGACGGTGCGATTTTTAGCGCGTACTTTTTGCCCAGGGTATTGTAGTTCATTTTAGTGTCAGAGGCTGCCAAAAAAAAAGAAAAAAATCAAAATAACGGGTGTCTTTGATTTATGAGTGGAAAACTTTTTCTTGAAATATTTTTAAGCATGATCACGAAATTCCAGGCATACACTTTAGAATATGTCTTTCGAATACCAGATGAAGTAACATTGCCTGAAGATATGCCGAATTTGGAAATGGATAAGGAATGGACCGTTGAAGCTGCTATTAAACGCAGTCGAGAACTTGAGCACGACATTATCAGAGTATGTGCATTTTGTGCAGGTTGAGATATTCGTAATTGTAAGAGTTGTGAAATTTTAATTTAGCTCTAAATTAAAGGAGAGTAAAATCAGAGAATTTTTGATAATTGTAAGTTTATAGTTGCGTTTGGCAAACGAATTCTTCGATAGAGAGATCGAAGATAACAAGCAAGCGATAGAACTGTGGAAAGCTGTGGAGCAGATTAATGGTGATAGTGACTTTGTGAGCAGTAACTTTTCGAAATGAACTGAATAGTATTGAAATTTTGTAATCAGCATAGCTTACTGTGTGTCTTTATATGTTGAAAGCTCATAATGTCGGTTTTACTTGGTATTAATTGTATATTGTTTGCTTGGCCTTCCGTGAAAGAGAAAAATATACTCGATCTGAGGCAAGCCAATCAAATTCTATTAGCTCCTACAATTAAAATGTTGTAAAAAGAAACTGAAAGATTCTTGAAAGTTGCATATTGCAGATAATAAAATTAGAGGTTTTATCCTTTTAGACAAGTTCCTTGTAACTCATTGACTTTAGTTACTGATTAGAGTAATTGCTTTAACCTACAAAATTAAGTGACTGATCATTAACGCAGTTAGGAACGCCATGCAAATGAAAGAAAGAAAAGTTGCAGTGATATAAACAAGGTAAGCAAGTTATTTTTTCCAATTTCTTTTAATGATCTAACATTGTTTAAACTACCACTTTTCTTTAACGTTTTAAATCATAGATTTTTAGGAACTGTATTAACGGAGTTGACTTTTTTTTTCTTATTGCATTTGTCAGAATTTCCTAACACGATTCATGTTTTGCAATTGTTGCGTTCAAATGTGTTTCTATCTTTGTGTTGATCTGACTTAACTAACTCAGCAGATATGATTCTTTATGCGAATTGGTAAGATGTTTCAGCATTACCTGAATATGTAATTGGAATGTTTACGTATTTCCTTTTTCATATGTATTAATTTCTTAGAATTTTTTCTCCACTCATGACGTTAAATTCTATGGCCAAGTAAGATTTGGAAATAAAATTATGAATCGCTCCAGATTCCCGTAGTGCAGCATGCCTTAATATGATCAAGTTATAGATAACTCCTGTGACCAAAAATGATCTAGGGAAGGCCGTTCGCTCTCGTTTATGTAAGTGAAACGAATTTTTTGTTTCAAATAGAAATTGAGGTACGCTGTAATAAGGCAATTCATCCTAATCAGTGAAAACAATAAATTGGTTTTAATTCTTTTAATGATTTGGTGTCTAAACTGTCCTTTTTTTGGACCTTTTTCGGGGTGTTTTGTATAAGTTTCTCGGAAATACAATTTACAACACTATTTCTTCATCAGCATCTCCGCCAGAATCTTGTAACACCCATATAAAATGCTTATGGTCTTGAATTATATTTCATAGTTTTTCTGTTCAGAGTTTCACTATGCTTACTTCGATTGGATAACCCTACATACATAACCTTTTCTACGAATTTAGGATGGCTTAACGTGATCTAAATGAATTCGAGTTTTTCGTTAAAAATAGTATACATTAAATATACCACAGGCTTTCTCATCTGCTGCATACAAAAGGATTAGAGTCCAGCGAAAGTACTTACTGCTTGTTATTGATCTATTTTTATATGGATTTAATGGAACTAAGCATTGTAAACAGCTATTGTTAAATGATCACGGGGAGCAAGTAGCTTTACTTGATAAAACGATTCGGCCGGGGGGGGGGGGGGGCGGAGGGGGTGAGATGCACATAACAACGACAGGTACTCCTATCTCGGTCGTCCTTATTACGCAGGAGTCGGACTGACTCTATTAGAACTAGCTAAATGAATAGTTTAGTAGTAATCGTAACAGTACGACTGCGATTGATTTGTTTATGAGAATAAATCACAAGCTACAATTTTTTTATTACTCTTGATGTTAATATAAACTTGTATATGGGAGAAAGTGTAAGATGGCACATTACTGAAAAGTAACGAAAATATAGCTTACTAATTAAACCGTTGACAAGGAAGGCTTCTTGGTAGTAAATGGAATGATGAAGTGACATGAAGAAAAGCAAAATTCTGTTCTAATTTTTACCAAATCTGGTATGAAGATTTCTTCCTGTACTAATATGATTTTATTATGAAACGAAGAAAAGGAAAAATCAGGCTATATAAAGTCGCGAAATCTAAAAGCTTTACAACATTAAGATACACTCAGAAGTTATCAAATGATTTGGAAAAGTACTGCAAGTTAGTGGAAGTAATTTGGAATTCATTAACTGAAATCAGTATTTGCCATCATAGATCCAATTTAGCATAAAAGCAACCAACTTCAAAAACGGATAATTCACCGATTTTCTCCGTCAATTAAAAGAAAAGACTTTTACTTTTTCTATGAATTCTCAACTAAATCCAATCAACAAAAAAGTTTTCTGGACTGTAGCGGACTTATAAAAACCGCTTTCAAATTAACTTTTAATGTCACATTTCGAAAGATTCCCTCTCGAAGCAAATTTTTTTCCTTTCATTGGTCCTAAATAAAATAATTTAAGTTTTGAAAACATTTTCCAGAATATAGAGTCAAATCATATTTCAGTAATTCAAATTTTTTGTTAGTGTTGTACATTCCTTCCATGACTGGATGAATTAGAGAGGAAAAACCGAAATCAAACTGGGTTCTGAAAGCTGCAACCAGTTCCTTACCGCACAGAAATTTATATTCGAACTTCGCATCAGTTTCATTGGAGACCGGGAAAAACCGAAAGTTTTAAAAAAAAAAAAGAAACTGGGAAATTACAGAAAAATCTATAACAGAATTTCCACTATACAAATCTTCAAACCTGGAAAGATTCTACGAAGAACGTATCATCATGGAAGAATTCAGATGGTAAACACGAATCTGTCGCAAGATCAATGTAATCCGGCACATCTACAATACTTTGAGAAATACAATAAGCGAGGAATTAACGATATTATAAACCGTAGTGGCAATAGTTATTTCATCAAATCATTAGCTCAAAGGATGAAGCTCACCTGTGCTCACAATGTCTAAATTGAGCCGCTCTTCTGCCTCCGTTAGTATTTGTTCAGGTGGAGTGAGTATAAATGACTCAACGGAATTCAGAATAGAACTTGATGTAGTTGCATCTTCAATGATGTTACTAACATCTTCCATATAATCTTCATTCAATCTCACCGCAATGTTTGATGGATTTAGTGAAATTGTTTCCTCGTAAGATGAAAGCTGAACTTGAGATTCGTCCTTCGATTTACACTTTGCTAAAAGTCCAGATAATTTCAAATAAGATATCTTAAGGAAAATATAGTAATTAATTTGGAAGAAAATGATTCCATTTCAACTGCATCCGCATTTCTATGTTTAATGGCTTCCGTAAAGTCTAAAACTAGTAGCTGTTTTGTTAGTGCCTTCTCAGCTAAACCGGTATCTCTGAATTCTTATTACCACGTTGAATTGCAGCGCATTAAATCTGGCTATAATGATTCTACTGATTAGTGAATGGTAAATATAACAGCTATGTAAACATATAGAAATTGATTTATGTACTTGAAACTATGCTAGTATCGGATACACCATAAAAACTTAAAGCGTAGATATAAAGCACCTGCTATGGACGGTTTGCGATTTCGTCTTTTTTTTTTCAGTGTCTTTAATATGTCAACATTATTAACTGCCAAATTTTCCAAAAACTCCACAACGAGATGATGCCCTCTTTCTTTCGCTACATCCAGTGGTGTACGCCCCAGCTAGGAAATTTCATCTTTCAAACATAAAGCAAAAAAAAAAAAAAAAACTGTACATTCCCATCACTATTTTTTAACAAAACATACTTGATCACTAAGTTTACTATCTGCGCCAAACGACAGCAGCAAATCAACCACATCCAAATGTCCTTCGCGGGCAGCCAAATATAAAGGCGTTTCTCCCTGAAGCCAGCATCAGATGGTCAATAAATAAGAATATTACACGTTAGGTACTATAACAGCAATAAGCTTTGGTTATAAATTTGGTAAGCCAATGTGGCCAAATGACAACAGTAAAATAAAGAGATCAACCTTGTTATCTTCGGTGTCTAATTTAAGACCAAATGCATATAACACTGGTAGAAGGTCGATACGTTTATTTAATGCAGCATAATGAAGAGCAGTACGTCCAAAAACATCAATTAGAGTTGGATCATCTTTCTCGGATAGTATATTCCGCGAAAAAATATAATCAACTGAACACGATCCAGACTGATTCTAAAACATAGCCGCTACAAATAAACAATGCAAATTTCTCTAATTCTAAGTTGTTTTCTAACATTCTTACATACCAGTGACGCATCGTACTGCTCGGCACTACTAGATGTTAGAAATAGAGATTGTGATATACTATTCTGTCTGAAAATGAAAAATTAACTATTAGAAAATATGTAGCAGATGGAAGGAAGAATTGGAAATAACAAGCATCCAACATATTTAACTCATAAGTAAAAACACTTCAAGAAAAAATTACGTACGAAATCGAGGTAGTTAATTGGGGAGCGAAAGTATCATTTAATGATTTTGTTTGCCGATAATACTGAGCGTACATAAAATCGAGGATACAGCGCGCACACAAGTCAGAAACATGAGCGAATTTAACAGTCAAAGTGAGTGGTGTTTGTCCCAAAACGTTTATTGCTCTCAACTGCAAAAATTCAAATCAGATAAACTTAAAAAATGGTGCTGTAGAAATGCCAAAAATTGAAAATATTTTATTAACTTCATAAAATTAAATTGATATTAAAATAAAAAAATTAGTTGTCAGACGAAGCAAACGTCTCAAATAACAAGTGGAGAATGAGTACTAATGAAAGATATTTACGTTGCATCGATGAGTGTTTAACAAAAGCCGAATAATTTGGTCATTGTTAGCAACCACTGCATGATGCAAAGCTGTATTTTTATCTGAATCTGAACAATTTACATCCGCTCCATGTAGCACTAAAAATGACACTGCTTTGACATCGTTGCATTTCACTGCTTTTAATAAGTCAAGCCCTAAATGGCAATCTGCACCACCATTATCTGCAAGATTTAATACAGGTTAATCAACATGGTATATTTAGGATGAAAATTTTGTAGCTTTTTAATTGCACAATTTTTCTGACAGATTTTAAATTTCGAATAAATTTTTTAAATGCAATTCGAGTCATAAGAATTGAATTATTTGACAAGTAAACCTAATTGTTTTAGAAAGGGAGAAAAACAGATCGGAATTTTAAAAAATGTGATGCCAAATGAAAGACTTACCCCCGATATAAGCATCGAGACTGACCAGCACCCTCCGCTCATTATTTTCTACCAGCTGAAAATGACTCATGAACTGAAAAACACAGTAACTGATAACTGAATAAAAATTATGCAAAATCCAGCCGTGACATAAAAACTAACATTTCTAGACTGCTTTAATTTATAAGATGAACTTGAGGAACGTCTAGACTGCGACGGTAATCCATCCGATCGACAAGTTCCCTTACTAGAAAGGTAGTCTTCATCGGATGAAACTGTGGACCAACTAGTGACATTACTTTGTAAAGCTGAAAATAATCCAATTCATATTGTAAATAGAAATAACTGGGACCAGTTTATGATAAGAAGTTTGCATAAAATAAGGTTCAATAACTACTTCAAAAATCTTTACTGTTACTGTGAGGACGAATAGTACTAACCATTATGATGCATTTTTTAACCCAATATAAATTATTACTGTTGAAATATTATTATATTGCTAAAAATATCAATAAAATATTATTTTATTGTAAATGGTAATATTTTATTACCAGTAAGTAATAAAACATTTGATAACATACTGTCTCACTTATATTATTTGCATTACTACTAAAGGGTAAGATTACAGCAACTACTCCATGCAATACAGTGTTCAGAAAGTTCAACAATATTAGCAATAATGAATAATTTCTAAACCCCTTTTCAGGAAAACTAAGCGCCGCTTCATGTAAAATAATACAAAAGAAATGCCCAAGTTTGTACTAACTCAGCTATTACAGACATTCCAGCCAACAGAATCCATATGTACTCACGTCGTCCAGATAAAGTCCAGGAGCTATCTGGCTAATAAAAAGGACGAAAAACTTGACCTAGAAACTATTTCAGTAGTTACTAAACGTTGTTTATCCTCTTCATATTATGGCACATCTGCTCAATTTTATCTCATCGCTGTTTTATATCGACTTAAAATAATCCTATCAGCGCGTTCTCTATGGTGCGATACTACTTTAATAAGAGATATATTGCCTTTTTTTTTTTTTTTTTTTTTTTTTTATTCTAACAATGTGAGTAATATGATTATTTTCAAGACAATAAAAACTACAACCTCAGTGGTAGAAGAGCTGACTTATTTCCGTTCCTTTCCTTTTTTTTTGTATATTATTCCAATTCCTAATTTTCACTTAGAATATTTTTTAACTTCGATTTAAACATTGATCAGCACATTTATATAATGGAAATTCTGTGGAAGTTCATAAAACGTTAAACGCTTAGAAAACGCACTCCGTGAATGTACCAATTTCCAAAAGAAAACTGTTACTGATCTATATAGAAAAATATATTTCGTTCTTTCTTATATGTCACCCAATTTTACAATGGAGTATTATTGTCTTGAATCATACTATCACCTCCTTTTTAAGAGCACACAAATTTAGACTCATTCTCTTTTCTAATTACAAATTAATTATATTTCAGGGAAAAAACATCCAAAATATAGTTTCAGAAAGGGATGACTACTCTGGAAAAGTGAAGTTAACAACTACTACTCATAATAATGCATTCTCTGGTGTACTTTATTTGAAACGATTTGATAGAGATACGGTTTACTATCGTATTGAACCATTTATTTCATTGCGAGTTTCCTGTAATTTGTACTTCGAAGTTCAACTTAAATTCAAAATAATCGATGAAACTAACTAACGTGGTACTTCCCAAACAGGTGCGTGATTCTTCCCGATATTTCGCTTCTTCAGTACATCCCAAAATCCATAAATACCACAAAGACATGACAGTGTTATACCGATCAAGATAAAAAAAGTAATAAAAACAGCAGTAATTGAAAGAGAACGACTTCTACCGCTTTCTACGAAAAGCTCTTCAACGGTAACGTCAACCAAGCTTACTCGGTCTTTGGCCTAGAAATCACCTCTAAATTAAAATGAAGAAAAATCCAGTGAAATAGAACCAGTAAGAGAGATAATATAAACATTTGAAAATACCTCATCATACAGAGCAGTATGAAGATAAGCAACGGCACCAAAAATATCCGTAAAACATGGCAAAACATTCGTCTTGTTCAAATGAAGACGCTGTTCGCAAAATACAGGATCAATATCCACATAAAGCAAAATACCTGTTGTGTTTCTGAAAATTTTATGAAAAAAAAGTATGGCGAATGAAGAACTTAGTACTTCTCATATCAATCATAAGGATTTTTTGTGGCCATTCTAAACTTGAAGTGATACTCACCGGAAGACGAACGAGTAATAACAACTGCTCTCAACAAAAATGGAAATCTACAACAAGGTCGAACAACTTATTAAAAATAAAGAAAAAATACGACAATAAAATATTCCAAAAATTTAATAAAAATGTGATTTTTGAAAAGTGGTAGTGCATTTCGAAACTACTGGACAAATAAATATAAAGAATACAACAAAATTACACGCCCATTTCTAAAATCAACTCGAACACTGGGTTGCACATGCTTATTGAGCATGTAAATCAATGAGAGAACTTACATAAATTGAAGAGAAACTTTACCTAGATATTTCCCACCGCTTCCCAAAATCAATTTCTTCTCCAATTCCATTTTCAAATGACCACTCGTAAATTCGGGTCCTATTATTGCTATCCAAGGCCAAATGTACTGGATTGTGCAACTTCTAAAGATCTGAATTTGAGCTTAATCGGTTTTCCACTGGGGTTGTCCAGAAGTTACGGCCCTCATCAGTACCAGAAACTTTTTATCGAATACATTTACCTCTTACAATAAGTCTTTTTCTCTTTCTTATTGAGCAATCCTTTCACTACTTCATTCTTTGCTGGTTCATGAAAATATTTAACTTGTAGCAATTCACCTGTGCAAGTTTTGCAAGCAGCAAATATATTTTGTCAAGAATCTCAGCTTGCGATCCATCGAAAATGATGCCAATCGTACTCCTGTCTGTCACATCACGATAAAGTCGATTCCTGTCACAATCCATACCATCATAACCACATTCTGCCACCGCACACTTTTCATCGCATTCCCCATCCAAATAGTGCGAAGCACAGTAATCAGCAAAACTAGAAGAAAAGAAAAGTTTTTTATGTGGAAAAAAAGTGTTAGCTAACGAAATTGAAGATAAGTAAGAATTTTGCTAAACCTCAAAATTCCAGAACTTCGTGAAATGTATTTCGCGCAAAGAAATAAAAATACAATAATGTTGCTTCTTACCTACACTCCTGTGCACTCATAACACAATCGAAACCGTCAAAAAAACACTTCTCATTATTGCATTCCTTATTACAAGTCCCATCTGCAAAACGCAAGGCGCAAAATTCCGGGTGCTCCTCACATCCAGCGTGCAAATAATCATCTCTTTCTGGTACATGTCTTTCACAAAGTTCACCGCTGAATCCTCAAAAAAGAAAGAAATACTGTACAATTAGGAAAGAGAGATAATTGATTAAATTTTCAGCCAATGAAAAAAAAATATTAACTCCAACAACCTTTAGTGTGACGATCGATAAAATAAGCAAATGACAACATACCATCAGCACAAAAGCAGATATCATCAACACAAGTACCGCCATTCCTACATATATTTCCAAGCTTACATCTACAAATGACTATAATAAATTCTTTCGAAATGAAATACGTCAGAATAGAATATGACGAAACAAACTTTGATTTAATTTCAAAGTTATGAAATTTCCTCAAAATATAGCAACGGGATATGATATATCTCAAACACAACAAAAATTATATAAGGAGAAGTATGAAACATAGTAAGTGGTACAGTACCAATGTCAAAAAATCACAAATATCCACTACAATGAATTATACGGGCTGGAAAGACTGCCATGATATGATAGAAATAAAAAGTTTTGGAAGATACTGAATAACAAAAAAAAAATAAAACTAACTTGTCAAAGGCGTATTCACAATTCTGACCGAAATATCCTAAAGAACAGTGGCATACAGCAGATCCATTTACGCTGACACATGTACCTGCGTTACAGTAGTGAGGATATGCATCACAAACGCTGACAATTTTTTCACACTTTTCACCTCCATAACCTGCGGAGCATAAACACTGAAATATCTTATCTCTGTTCAGAAATCTTCAAGAAAAAATTATGTCTTATTAACTTCTTTTAACATTAGTTCTTAGGATTTCACTCAACTAATAATTAAAAGCAGGAATGGAATTCAAATATTAGAACAACTCGCTTAAAAAAAACACTTTGAAGTACGAGCATTTTTGAAAACAAATTTAGTGTTGAGTGTGCTGATTTTATTAATATTTCTTCCATCAGTTTTCAAACACAAGTGTACATAAATAAGTGTGGGATATGAATTGATGGCAGAAAAATGGAGAGAGTGTGGAAGTAAATTCTGAATATGTCTCTGGGTATACGACAACTTTAAGCTACCTTTAAATCAAAGCTTAATTTCAAAATGTCAACGTAAGTGGAGCTAACAATACATACAGCATAAGCATAAGTCGTAAAAGCATTGATACACATTAAGCTTTATTTAGAATTGAAACAAATGTCTTGGAGAGCAAGTATAGAAAAGCGTGGAAAGAATAATAAATCTCAACATCAACCGGTGATCACGGGGATTCTGAGCAGTTGATGACAGTGGATGGTCAGTCAAGGTAAAATGTAACAATCTGTCTAACCAGTGAGTAGAAGCAAATAGACAAACGGTAAAAGAGTAGCTAACCGTAGTTGATGGGGCTTTATTCTTGTACTGCTTTATACATACTCCACCATTCAGGCAACCTCCCGTCGGATCAAAACAACTCGGCAGTGCAAGCAAACAGTTGAGTAATGCCAGGGCAACATTTATCAGTACCATCGGTGAAGGAATGTGTTCTTCACTCTGAAATGATGCAATGAGAATACCTCACTTTAAAACTGGAACAATGTTTCACTCTACAACTGATCTCATCTAGCTCTAACCTAGAGTAAAATATCTACAAATGTAACAATACCTCTAAATTTAGTTATTTTCCTTCCCGCTTATTCTGCATGTTCTTGACTGCTTCAACCTGTTCTCTCTTTAGTTGTAAAATTACATGTGTAATTAACTCATCATTATCCTTCATCTCTTTTACTATATCCTACATTGTTTACGCATCAGTCTTCCTCAACGTATACTAAATTTTAGCAGTTAGGTCGAACCTGGATTTAGTAGTATGAAAAGAGCGAGCCAGAGGGATACTGTAGAAGTAAAAGTATACTGTAAGGGCAAGTATACCGGGGAAGGTGTACTGTACTACTTTTTTCCAAGTGCATTACCGGAAGTATAGAGGGCCAAAGTTAACTGATCAAAAGGACGCATGTTGACTAATATATCTTCACTTGTCAGACGTAAAAACATTACATCCGGAATGAAATAAGTCCGCGCGGATGCCCTTGAATGTTATTTAAGTGACGCTGTGGTATTTCGTTCCCTCAAAGACACATAACGGCACGGTGAAAAGAGACACCTATAAGCATTATCTTTTTTTCCTTACAATTTTTTTTTAACACAATAATTTAGCTTTCAGGAAGAATTGAGGTGACTTCCTCATTAATAGACGACGTGCCACCCACATAAGTTCATTTTCAATCCTAGTAGACTGTTCCAAGGAGGATCGATTAAAGATAGACAAAGCATAGATCAGATTTTTTTTCCCTTAAATCAATTAAAACATTGCTTAGATTGAAGAAAATATTGAAAGGCACCGCTAGCTACTGAATGTATTGATACTAAATTAGTGAATTTAAAACAAAATATACTTCTTTTTATATGTTCCGCTCTCAAAATTAAATTACGATGTATTTTAATCCTTCTACCCTCATTTACTGTGAAATATAGCAAAAGTAATTAGCGCTGTACTGCTAGGGTGTACAGTACTCCCAAATGCCACTCTCCAAACGTTGTGCAATTCAACTTTGAAAACTGTGAAATAGACTGGGGTAATAAATTATTGGTGATATTGGATAACACTGTTTTTTATTGCTTATGATTATTAAGACCTTTCAAACAATTCTTAAGGTCATAGGTTACTAGCATTAGCAGATTCTATGTCCTTTTTTTTGAATAAGAGGAAGGAATATGCCATAGAAATTTTAATATAAAGGTATCAATCTATACATTTATTGTATGGTTACTTTTTTATGAGTTTTCTATTTTCAGAAAAAAGTGAACGTACTACGGTTTTGTGGTAACTTTTAATATTTTTATTACGACATTAGTTGAAGTAGGCCAAACATGGACCGTTATTATCGTAGTTCTTGTAACGAGACATTTGACTCTATTCTCAGTTGAATTTGAGGTGATACCAAATGGATACTGGTCATTATTCAGGCTGCTGTAAACTATTCATTTCACTGAGAGTATACGGAATATGAGTATTGAATTCTCTGCATAAATATTGCCTAGTATCCTTTCACTCTTTACTGACCGTGCAAGTTCGAATTGGAAAGGACTTTATACATGAATCTGTTGCATGCGTGTTCCTTCGAAACATTTCATCAATGTATCACTCTTCACTCTTGGAGCTAATATTATTGCGAGATTTCCGCGAAATCCACTGTTTTTTTCACCATACTCATTTTCCAACTCATCTGTTTTATCTTTTCAAGTTCACTTTCTATCGGTTTCGATGTCTCATCTAGCGTACCGCTGAATATAAGGTCTCGGTAAACTGCGCATCGTGCACCTGTTGATTGCTCATTGTATTGCTCCCTGTAAAGGTCATTCATCTCGAGGTCAGCTTCATTGTATCTTTAAGAATTATAAAATAATTCCATCATTTTAACCAGTTGCTTAACTATTAATTAAGAAACAAGAAGTGGATGTGTTCTGATATCATCCTATTCAACAAAATTCATAAAAAAATACAAATGTACAACAGCGGCCTTTTTGTAACATAGGGTTACAATTATGATACTTCACGATCTCTGGAAAGTCACACAACAGATATTAGAGGAAGCAAACTTTTAGGTGGGATATGTTGTACGTAACGCGCGTCAGATAGTATTTGTGGAAAGGTAATCATTTAATCCTCACCTTCACAGCTATGTGTCACTGATCTTTACCATAATTTTCATGGTTATGAGAAAAAGGTTTCAATTTCAGCAAAATTTTACATCCTACAAGAATCTTACTGAAACTGTTTGCTGTGAACATCAATGATTACGGAGCGTGCTGCAACTTTCAATTCCTCCAACTCCCAATACTTTGGCAGTGTTAGTATTCGGACTATCTCGTCTAAATCTAGTTGTGACCATTCCTGCAATTTAGTCTTTCCCTCATTAAATTCATACATAAATTCTTATTTACATTTGTAAAAAAGTGTTTTATACTTTCCGTCGTAAATGGAGAATCGAAATTATCAAGTTCCATTCGGAAGTAAATATTTCTTATATGATGATATTTACAGCATAATTCTGTTTGAAAGAAAATCGAGCCTATCAACGAGGAGAACAATAATAACAGAATGATGACTCCAGTGAACTTTTTGACGGAGATATTGTCATCAAAAAAGCCATGTTTAATGTAAATATCTCACCTGCTTCATACTATGCCGCGAAAACTTATTTTCATCTTCCTGTATAGATAAAAACTACCAAGTTAATTTTAGTGTGTGTTACGTATATGGTTGGTTAAGTGGATATCTCCAAGATCACAATTACCACCGGTGTTCCTTGTAAACTGATGAAATGATAACAGCAGTGAAAATTACATTGAACAAGATGGAATGAAGTTGTATAGCAACGGCTTCTACAGCTATGTCAACATTGATAGGTTCTAATATACAAAGTAATTCGATTGTTTCGCGCATTTTTTTGATATCTTTCTGCAGTTCTTGATTAAACCAGTTTTGCATTGCTAAGGAGAGAGCCTGGAACAAAACCATTTTAAAAAATGTTGGGACCGAGAAAGAATGACCCTAAATAATCTAATTAATCTGCATAGTGTAGTTTCTATGCTACTTGTAAGTTAGAGGAAGGTACAGAATCCCTCAAGTTTTTGCAGAAGATTCTTGACATGGTCAGAAAACGCTTTAGAATGACATGCCGTTGACATACGTAATTTATAACATCATGAGAATAATCCAGTTTTGCACGATCGATGGCTGGATTCTCGTCGATTAAATGATGGAAATATTTGGTGCCCATATAAAGCAACCATTTTGAATACATTATACGATGTGCGTTTGCACTGAATAGTTCAAAATCGCTGTAAATGAGTGTCATATAGAATTAATTAGTTGTTTCGAATATTATTAATAGATGTAAGAGAGGTTTACTTATTAGATCTAATCAACGTAAGTACTTGTAAGCTTTGGAGTTCAATTGGATATTTCGATATTCTGTAGATGTTAATGGTCGAAGTTTGCTTTTTTGTTCGAGAAAGTGCATGAATTCCGGTGCTTGATAGGTAATGAGAATGCTGAGACCGATCGAACCATTTTCGTATTCCACTGATGTAATAGTGTTTTGCATTGATTCCAAAAATGGATCTATCCCACGCATGATAAATATGTACTCGAAGTTTGTCTCTTGCGTTTCATGTATCAGTACTGCAAAAGTTACCCGTCCTGAGCTAATTATATTTGTTAATATATTTTTCAGAATCTCAAAGTACCATGGTGTACCTCGTTAATTTGTCACTTTTTATAGCCTCACTTTTCACTTTATACAAATATCACATGTGGACTTTCAGCCAAAAAATTTTCGCATCCAAAATTCTCCTTTAAGCAAATGTGTCATACATTCCGAATCTTGATTTTTTTAATGCTGCCGTAACAAATAATGATTCGAAGAGGAAATAAAAGCTATAGACTTCATTTTGACTTTTATGCATTAATGAACTGAATTTGATAAATGTGAAATAAGTTGCTATGTTATGAGCTGAATCACATTCTGTGCATAAATAATAATTAAAGAAGTTCCAAGTTCCAACTCCTACCGTCTGCAGCTGCAGTGTTATCAGTATCTTTCGAAACACCAAAGCGTATTGAAATTAATCCGGCAACACGCATATTTAGTTCATTTTGACATTTCACTACCAGCGATGGATTTTCTGGATTAGATCCTGTCATATTGATTCTAAGCTCACTGAAAAATATTCGGATTTCGCAAAAGTAACTAAAACGTCTGCATTTCATTCATCTTAGAAGTAACTGAATAAAACTATATGACGTGATACGGAAAAAAGAACGAAATCAGAGTTATTCATTAGTTCTCTTAGATGGAGTGGAAGTTTATTGAATTGCTACTCTCCACCAGTAAGTTCCTGTATGTTTCAAAGTAGAGTTCTTTTTTTTTTTTTT
>PQVD01000092.1:24732-53706 GCA_003012265.1 Setaria equina
TTTTTTTTTTCAAAAATAAATTAATGTAAAATGAACAGAATTAAGTCAATGCATTCAAGAAAATTTTTGATCCAGATTCCAAGAACTTATTTATTTAATTTTAAATAAATTGAAATTTGTATCACTAACATGGTTGCCGTACTGAAACCGAGTTCCTACCAGTGGAATGTTCGAAATATGATTTCGGTCTAGTTGATTTGTCAAACACAAACAATGCCAAATAAACAGCATTAAATGCAAACTGGCTGAAATCAATAGTAAAAGTAATAAGGGATTGTCATTTAATGTTGTTTCATAACCAGAATGTGCCATCCATTCATAAACAAATTAATGAAAGAATGCATTATAAGAAAGTACACTTAATGAGAATAAACTGCGAAAGTAGACTGTTGTGGTAGTTGTTGATCGAGGAAAAAAAACTTAGAAAAAGGAAAAGAACATGGACGCACTTGTCGAATTATGTTGTTTTATGCTAGTTTATAAATTTAGGATTGTCAGTAGAAAGTTATCCACCCAACTTCTTTAGATAAATTGGCATCATCTGCCACCTGATCACTTGATCGATTTGTTAATCCTTAGAGCAGAAAAGTTTACGTGACAGCCTCTCGACTGCAAACCTGAAGTAGAGTGCTTGTGCAAGCATCCGTGCTGAGAAGTGCAGTGCTTCTTCATGAACATCCGGCATTCCGAATAATATCACTAATCGATACATATTCTCCGGTATATTCAATGTTATGGAAATCAGTGCGATAGCCAACCACCTCCACAATGTACGACTATGCTTGTGCTATAAGGAATCATCAAACAATCTACAGATGAACATCTAAGTACAATCTATTTATATTGCTTCACTTTTTGCTTAATTAACAAAACTTGAATGACATTATTTTGTTGGAGACATGTAAAAGTGTGACTGCTTATTACTGCAGCTTAGATACGATCAGTCCGTAGTACTTTAAAATGATAGCTAAGATGCCGCTGGAAGTAATTAACTTTTCTAACAAAGTTACTTTCTTCTTCGCAATATCGGTCATTATTGAAGTGAATAATTATTAGTAAACATACTCGAACAAGTATATGAATATTTCTGGAATTGCAAGCAACACTAAGCGATTCAGAAGCTTCTTCAGATCTTTTTTGGGCGGAAAATATTTGCTTTAGACCAATATTACACGAACCCGTCCTATAATCATTGTTTGTATGGTGTTAATTTGTTACTATAATATATATAAGCTTCATTGTGATCAATTTATTCGTTGTTTAAAATGAAAAGGAAAATGACTTACGTGCTCTTAATCAGTACTGAAACGTCCATGATGAAGATAAGTAGGCAAGGGACACAAAATGACCAGGTACATTCGACAATATGGAACAAACGGTTCCAGACAAGTGATCGAAATAGTGTCTGCTGGATGCAGCCGAATTGAGTGGAATGCACGGCCAATAGAAGCCAAGCATTCAACGCAAATGATACTATCTTGAATGTATTCCTTTATTATATTCGAATTGAATGACATACGGCAAATTGTGCTGATTCTAAAGCTGACTTAGACCGGACAGGGATGGGCTAACCGGAATTTCAGTATTGTATTTGGCAATTATTCTTGATCGTCTATGATTTTATACTTTGAAACTATAATAGCAGAAAATGGGAGTCTTCTTATCATTATCGCTAGTGATCTCAAGAAAAATGATATCGTTGGCAATGAATTTAAAGGATAAAAGAATTTCAACTAACAATAATGAACGACAAAGCACGACAGGGCATTTGCCATAGCCTAAGATGGAAGAGCGGATGCCTTATGGCGAGGTAACGAAGTGTTGAAAGCAGAAGCCATGACCAAACAGAAATACCCGTTACTGTATGCGTTAAAAACAATACCGCCTGCAATTGTTAAGTAAACAAGGAATGAACAAGAGTTGACAGGAGAGGAAGTTATCAGATGAAGAAGACCACAAATAAGGTTCTTCCAGTCTTCAATTTAAATGTAAATCGAATTGAACATTTCATACCATTTTGCATTGGACACATTTTATGGAAAAGTATTATAAACTAATTTCCAACTTCATATTCAAATTTTAGATATTTCATCTTATTGTTCTATAGACTCAATAATGCTTTTGCATCCTTTTCACTTCATCAGAGTCAGTTTTCCTTCCTTTAAGGTTACCTCACCACAAATCCTGTAGTTGACAAGGCTTGTAAAAAGTTCAGGATGAAGCTTATACTGGTTAAAAACAAAAAGCGTGTTCTGAATGTGTTTTTTGCTGACTTCTTCTAGATGATCAATTACTCCTAGTTCTTATTCATTCCCTACTGTAATCTGGTGGTGGTGGTCCTTTTTTTCAAATTATCACTATTCAAGCCAACTTCTTTGCTTTCATTGTTCACTTCTTGAAATCAACTTAATTATTTCTTCGAATTTGTCCAAATAGCAATTTTATTTTCTTGTGAAAATGAATGGCTTTTATTGTCTGCGGTGAACGTTTATTTCTCATTTCTAACTTAGCTTCCTGAAATTCATTTCTAGAACAGCTCCAAAGAGCTATGGTTAAAGAAAAGCTTTTTCTTTTCCCAAACGATACTTTTCTTATTAGAAAGATGGAAAAATAAATTCCAATTAAACACCCTTTACTCTGTTATTCCATTTGCTTTGCGTATTTTTTCATTAATGTTCTTTTCCAATGAAAATGAAGCCAAGAGATAACACTTGTTTCTCTCGTAGAAAGTCTTTTCAAAGGAAAAAATTAGAAACAAATTTCTGCTTGAGCATTAATTCTTCTGAAATCATAAAAGCTGAATAACCCGCCGGCACTTAAACTCACAACAATCCATGACAACTTTTCAAAAATATATAAAAGTCGGCAGAATGCTAGATGACTTTGGACATTTAGTGTAATATTTGCTTCACGTTGTCTTAATTTCAACTTTTCCATGCTATACGTATTGACAGAAGCATTCATCAGATTGAATCCACAAATTTTTACGTGCTCTTCATCTGAATTTTATGTTTCTGGTGGTTTTCCTTCTTTCTTGGTTAATCTGACTTATTGATCCAGCTGAGATGTTTTCACAGAACTGAAACTTGAGCTAAGTGCGATGAAGAAGTTTTCTGTAATATCTTTGAATCGTAAAGTTCAGAAATTTTATTTCATTTCTCATGTGAAGCATACCATCCCAACTTTCATTTCTACTGGTTTACTGGTCCGATTTACAACCTGAAGTTTATTTTATTCTATTGTCGCTTTAGAATAAAGTGTCGCACCTATGAAAGTTTGGGATGACGCTGATCTCAAACAGTCTTTCCCGAAAATGTTTCTCTGCCAACGGGTTGCCTTTCGGTTCTTCTAGCATTTAACTTTTCTTATTACTTTTTTTTTGCCGATTTATTATCCTCTTCCAAACGCGTCCAACTTCTCTGTGAAAATCTTCTACATAACTGATTTCCATCTTGAAGATTATGATAGAGATCTTCATTTTTATAACCCGAAATGGTTATTACTCTCTCCTTATTTCTTCGACAATTGATAGTAGTATTTCGGTTCTTAACATCTCCTTCAACACTGTAGATGATCGAATAGCGGGAAACACCGTAATGCCTTGAATTCTTTAGTTCTACTACTGTAATCATCTCCTGAATGCCTACGTCTGGCAAACTTCTAAATGATTCGATCGCATTTTACAGCTAGGATCCCTAAATAAACATTTTGCTAAATTGAGAAGTGTGCAAGTTTCCGGAACTTCTAATATCTTCTTGGGAGATACGCTGACTTACGTATTTCCACACTTCCGTCATAATGAAGCGTATAAAACGAGTCTTGTGATAGTAGTTTGTAAACTACGTAATTGTGGTACCTTACAAACGAAGTGCATAAACAGCTCATCGCTATCAAGTTGTGGATAAAGTCGCATCAGATTCTGCGATAATATCAATAATAAAGAACAAAGGTCCGCGGCCGCCATTGAGCATAGTGCTATACCGGTACCATTGCGGTATCTTTCGCGATCATTTCTGAAAAGGTAATTCAGATATGCTTTTGAAACTGAAATCACTTGCTTTCATTTTTTAGCTGCCCCTTCTATGTAATAAAAGTCAGTTATTGGAGTTGAAAAAACCTTATCTGAAGTTCAAAAATTGTTCAAAATTTTCAGATTAAACGGCTAGACGCGTAGAATGTTGGTAGAATTCAATAAACTAGGAGATATCAAACTGCTTTGAAATTACTAATGTGATGGAAATAAATCAATTGAGAGCCAAAAGATACTTAGCCAATTTTTTCATCCGAATGAGCACATAAATATTTGCTGGAATGCCAACAACAAGAGCGAAGAAGTAAATTAACAAAGTTACCGCGGCGACGTTCCTCACGATCGGATCATTTGCCAGGAAATCTTGATCATCCATGTACTGAAATCAGATTCAACTGTTATACTTTTCACTTTTTTCTTATTGATTTTGTCTAAAATACTATCTGTTAGCAGAAAATACGTCAAAAATTATAAATTAATGAAATGCAAGAAGCAATCATTTGTCTTCTTAGTAAAACTATTAAAATAGATTTAAAAAAATCCCAAATAGTGTCTGCATTTCATTACTTATGAGGTGATTTTTCCTGCACCAAATTCATCATTCTATCATTTCATGAAAGTTTTTTGAGTTTTTAGAAGAGCTAAAACCTTCATTGTTGTCAATTAAAAGGATAGAAGTCCTTCACAGAAAAAGTTTTGACGAAAATCCTTATAAAAAAGTCTGTGCCAATAAAGTCGATAGTTTAATTTTTCATACTCTCAATTGAATTCCATAGTCTCAACTAAGTGAAATAAAGTGTTAACAGAATTTTTTCTAAGAAATGAAATCGTTTTTTTAGCTGCAAAGCATTCATTAAAGTTTCTATCCTTCTCTGTTCTAATCCCACAGCACTCTACCATCCTAAGTGCACTTACAGATGAACATTGTAAATAACCTTGTCCCAACTATTTCCAGAGACGATAATTATTATGCTGTGCTAGACATTTGCTATGTTATGTCTCATTTCATATTTTAAAACTAAACCTTACTTCTAAATGCCCTTCAAAGCTCCTTTTTTATTTTCGGTCTTCGTTCCCAATTTTAAAAAAATTAATGCCTTTCAAAACCTTAACAGCATACTTCTTCTTACCTTCAATGACCTTCTTGCAGCTTTCAGAATAATGTTAAATGATAAACTGACTCGATAGATCATGAATTACTGAACTTCATATGTGATAACTAAGAAATGAAGAAAGGTGCTAACTTCATAATAATCGTAGCTAAAATTCGCAAAATTGCCACTGTTTATTACAAGTTTGCTAGCATCTCTCATTCTGAAAATTCATATGTGCTTTAAATTTCTAAAAATAAACGAAAATAATGAATTAAAAAATAATGGTTGTGAAGAAATCAAAATCGAGATTTCTTACTAAAAAAAACAACAGTAATTAGCCCAGATCATTTGCTTAAAATAAACAGCAATCTTGCAGTCAAAATGCATGCATGTTTAATTATTTTATCACAATCATCTGTATGAAACTGGTTGCAAAGTAATAGTTTGATAATTAAAACAAAATTTGGAATTGTGTTGAGATGAAAGTATTTCAATGAAACTTCTATTTTCCCTTTTATTCATTTGGATTAAAGAAAGTGGTATTAACAAATGAATTATCAAAATCAGATATATGTGTTGAATCATTTAATTAAAGCACAAAATTCCTTAAATTTTTGCTTAGTCTTTTACTTTCCTTTAAAAAATAAATACAAATTGCTTTGAAAGAGTAGAACATACAATCTAAAAGTATTGGAATTTAAAGTTGTTCTTTAAATTAGAATAAAATACTTTTCGATGGCCTTCATTACGTAAATCTCCGAATTTTATTTGCTGTGTACTTGCACATTTACTTTAACTTCATTACGAAAAGTGATATAGTTCTAATTGCAAGTGCCTCGTGAATATTCATGAATTTATCATTCTCAGTAGGCACAAAAATATAAAAATTAGATGGACTTTTGCTTACTACTTATGAAAGATACTTTGTAGCGCACGCCGTTTTCATTAGTCACATATAATAACATTTATATCATCGACGCCACACTCATTTCATAATAAAAGATGCCACTTTGTTTTTGGCAGTTCAAGTAACTAACCCATTTTTTCTTCAAACATAACAATGCAGTCAAAAACCTACTTTGTCAGTTGACCATACCAACTATTTCACGGTCAAAGGTTATATTCCTATTATTGGAAAATAGTCTCAGAAATTGAAAAAAAAAAAAAGAAAATAGTCTCAGAAAAAAATTTAAATTGAAAATTCTACAAGCTCAGTTTAAAATATCTGCTAAATTAATAACAGTGATAACAGGAAAGTTTTTTTTTTTAACTAGCCGTGCAACCAGAAGATAATGTTATTAATCTTGTTTTGATTCCAAAGAAGAGGGCAGAATGAAATTACAAAATGGATCTTTTAAAGAAGCATTCGTATGTCAAAAGATTTTTAAATGAGTGACCGACAATAATGTTTTGTTCCTGATGAATGCAATGAATATGTTCTTTCTTAATTTTTGTATTTATTTGAAAATGAGAAGTGGATTGGAAAATATAAAAGAGGGAAGTCAAGAGTTTCTTGTTAATATCAACAAAAAAGCTTTTTCATGGTACTCTTCTTTATTTTCAAACTAGATTTAAACACACTAAATATGCTTTACTCAATAATTTGTGAGTCTAGGGACGAAAAATATGAAATTATTTGGAGACAGCTGAATGGAAAAGTGATGGAATTCAAATATATGGTAGAAAAAATTCTTTTGCTGTTATAGGATAATGCTATCAAGAATATTGAGGTCTGAGAAGTACAAAATAAAGATTCTGTACTGCGAAGCTTCGGCATGTTTAGTTTCCCAAAAAGATTCTGGAATGATTAAACAGTTATCGAAACTGTATTAAATATATTTGTAAATCTCTTTCCCTAGCTACTTCCTGACATTTCACATCTTTACATAAAAAAAAAAAAAACGATTTTAATGGAAGGTTTCATTTTTGAGAAATCGAATAGTTTGCATTTATTTTCTAAACTTTTTGTTTCCCATTAAGTACCAAACGATTATTCTTAATCGCTGTAACCTTCATCGCTTCCATTAAATTCAATAGACGGTTCATCAAGCATGGCAATGCTTTATGTAGTAAATATTCAGGTCTAGAAGAAAAGTATGAAACTCTTTTTGGATGGAAGTTAAAAATTAATGGAGTCAGCGGTTGAGTAGAAAACAGGAAGCTTTATAGGGATAAATGATTTATAGGGATAAATAGCTGGAATAAAACAAGGAAGTTCAAGGAATATTGATCAAAGTTACCAGTAACCTTGCGGGATGTTACGGATACGATATCTTATCTACATGGTAAAATATGCGCAGTGGTGCAGGCAGAAATGCGCTCAGTGAAATCGACATAATGTCAGTAGCACTCCTGGGAGGTGTAAAGAGGATGAGGAAATGAAATGAGTGCAGTGGAGAATGTGTCGATGCTTCCACTTCCATCTCTCGCTTCATTATTTCGATTGTTAACTGATTAAAGATATTCCTTGGTTTTTCCGGAAATTACTTCTGTCCTGCTATAATCGTTCTTCGATTCATTCTGTCTCTCTCCAGCAGTCTAAGATATCTCAGACTAGTACCCGCAGTTGCTTCCTTTAAATCGTTTTTACAAGGAGCAGTGAACCATCCTATTACTCCCGATTTTTGAGTGTCAGAACGATGGATTTCTGCAGTGTCTGTAACTGAGCCCGAAAAGTTCACAGCAGTCTTTGGAATGAAGAAGGAGCAGATGGTGCGAAAAGTTCGGTAAGACTGACTGTGCTGCATTAGCAGTAACTACTTTATAAAAGTATTTTTGTTCATCTCAGCATTTTTTTTTTGGAATACCTTATCTGCAATTAACTGCTTATAATAAAAAGTGGTTTATGCTGGGTATTGGTACCTTTTTGGTCTGAAAATTTTAAACAAATCTTTTGCTTTATTTCTTTTTCATCATTTTGGAGCATGTTTGAAATGCAAAATGATCTCAAGGTTATATGCATCTCTATAACTAGCGATTAACATAAACAGCATAACTTATTTGTAAAATTTAGTTGCCCTAATAGTACCACTTCTGAGCTATCCTAGAAAACCAAGAAGTAGTGGATTTCTTTTTCTTAGAAATAATACAATTACATTGGCATTAGAAATTCAAGTTAAAGTCTTCATTGAAATAGTTGGAAGACTGAAAAATAATCCGCCATTCATTTAATGTTTTCACTTTAGACTTTAGGTATGCCAAAAGACAAGCTGTTATCCGGTTTTTGGTCTTCTTTTAAATATTAATTGAAACTTTAAGAAGTAAAATCAGAGAGGATAGAACTTGCAGACCATGAAATTTGTCACTGGTGTAAGATGGACTTAGAAATAAGGAAAAGGTTCGGATATTGAGGAAGACGTCGTATCATCACTGCTGCATGTATTTTGAGGATACGAAGGCTCTGGTCTTCGAGGGTGAAATAGCCATTTAGTTTAAAGCATATGGTAAGGCAACATGATTGAGCCCGTTTCCAATCAGGATTACTGCTTGATTCATTGCTATAAGTAAGATAAATGAGATATGCTTCCAGTAAAGGCAAATCCAGGTATGCTAATTAAGTTCAATGTAAATGTAAACTTTTCAAAAGATTGCGTATCCACTGTACACAAGTCAATGCATTCACTCAGGCGACACATTTGATGTAATTTATGGGAGCTTGCTATGAACTCTTTGGGCTAAAACAAAACTAGAAGTGATAAAACTTAAAAAATCTGGTACAAATGGAAAAGCAATTCTTGGGAAAAATTTTATATAGGCAACTATTATTATTGCAAAATAATTCGTTAGCTGCAAATATATGTAATTGTTTGTAAACTCTTTTAGTTTTTGGTGTCCTTTATGTTGATACAACATTGCAGCATGCTTCTCTCAATCTTGGAAACTGAATCGCGACAGCAATATAGGATTGAAAATTTCAGGATTCGGCCGTTTGGACAAATTCCCAAACTGAATAAACAAGCTACAAGAAAAGAAATCATAAATGTATCCAGTTAAAAAAGTGACAATAAGAAAGAACAATGTTTTGTTAGAAGAAAGGTGAACTGTACAAACACAGCATTTCTTAGTTTCAGTTTATTCAAACTGTAGGATGAAGAAATTCAACAGTCCTAACTATATTTCAAAAGGTCTTATCAGGCGACACTTAACTGACTAATTAGACTGCAGCAAAGCAAAAAGTGAGGTCGGGCATGTGGATATATAGGGTAGCGCATTAACTAAGCTGATTAAAAATGCATAAAAAATCTTGCAGCTTATCCATGATGGCACTGTCAGTGGCACCATCTTGGAAATAATCATCCGCAGAACGGAAGCATCAACAACTGATTGCAAATCATAACATGTAGAACTTTCCGACGTTATCGTTATATAACTTATCCAATGCTCAGCACTCACTCCATGTCACTTTCCATTTACTTGCCTGCCGATCACTGCTGGTCACTCCACTGAATAGATGATTAAGTAGAAATAATTACACGCTTTACGTGCAGTATGTCTTTATCCCAATAAACAACGTGTATTCCACTCGTGCCACAGATCATTTAAGAAGTCGAAGAGATTTCTGCAATTAGAAGTAACAGAAATGAAGCATTAAATGGCATAATGTGCAATGCAGACAGCTTTTTGAGTTTTGCATTCTCTGCAAAGAAAAGAAGTTCCAAAAGGAAGCAACAAATGTCCTGAATGATAACTTGGCTAAGAGAGGAAGAAGAGGGATTTCTCCTTCATTCTCAACTACCCTTATTATCATCTTTTAAATTAGCTTCATTCTGTATGACGGAAATGGTTTAATTATCAGAACTGAGATTCTATTTCTTTTTAAGCAGCAGTTGCAATCAGGTAAAAATGTACTGAAAATTCAGGCCTTTACTGATGAGTATTTTCACTACGAATATGCATTTATATTGAGATTTCTTGCTAAGAAAAGTTTTCAGTTTTTTTATAAATGCCAATTTCGAAATGGTTCACTCACGTAGATGTAAAATAAGTTTAGGAAGGCGGACTTAGTAAAAGCTAAGTTCGACATGTGGTCGTCACATATTTAATGATTTAAGGAGAAAAGCTTTCAAAAAGATTTGCTGCGGTTGGAAATGGCATTTTCAGAAAAAGCACTAAATGAGATTTTTAGAAAAGACTAGAAATGAAAGAAAAAGGCAATCCTGCGACAAAATCCTTCAATGTTGTACCACAGTTATTTTAGCTGAAAGCGAATATGCACCATCTTATTACTAGGCTAAGAATCTCAAGTTTCTTAAAATAAATCTGGTAAGGTTTTGACGTTTTCACACTAACGATTCTGAATGGTGCAGAAAGTTACCGGAATAAACATCAGAGTAGTTAGTTGCCCGAAGTGCTTTTTTTAGATTCATAATAATGACTAGATAACAAAAAATTAATTTCATTGAAGTGCTAGCTAAAATGGCATTTTCGATCGATCAGAAATATAAGAAATTCGTTGCTGTATTGCTGCATGAAAGTATTTTAGGCAGTGTAATATTTATTTGATCTTATCAGATGTCACCTGGAAGAAATATCGTTGTCAAGTAAATAGATCTTCCTTGTCTTCGTTTTAACAGCAGTGGAAAAAAAAGCTTTTATGGAAGCTCTGTGCTAATTAAGATTAAGCATAATTTGAATAGCACAACTATCTTAAACTTTCATTTTTTCTTTCTGACCAGCTTGTTTAGAAACGAGACAAGAATGTTATTTGCATGTTTTTCTCTGGTTTCTACGAACCGATTTCGAATATTTATCAGCCTTCTTTCAGCTTTCAGACTACATGGTGTAATATCTGTACAAAAATGTGTTAATTTCACAATATAAAGATAAAATTAATTTATTTGTTCCGAAACATTTCACAGGAAGATTGATTAAGTATTGACTGAACGACAGATAGCAAGCCAACATTTTCCTCATTTCATAATTATCCAAATTCAGACTTAACAGAAAATTGACTCCCAAAGAATGCACTCATACCAGATTAACAACTTTTGGACAATTTTTAAAAAATAATATTTGGATGTACCTCTAATTAATGTTATTTAGGTTCATAAAGAGACACACAGAGTGCTGAACATGTTTTTTGATTATAACAATACGATGGATTTTTTATTAGAGGATTTTATACAGGTATGTATATATCTTTATGATCTTTTTTCTAATGCAAGGAATAATCAATAACTTCTCGAAACTTATGATACAGTGATAACGATTTCCAAACATTCAACTTTTCTCTTCAACGACATTACTGTTCCACATTGTCAACAGCTGGCTCCGTTTGCAGAAAAAAGGCACTTTCGGCAACGGTAAGTTTCGTATTGCAAATGAATTATTCTCTAACAAAATACTATGTATTAAACATTGTTGCTCCCGTATGAAGGTAGTGATTTCCGCGGTAAACTTGTGAACTTTTTCACATTTGAGATTTGCAACAGATTACGGAGCACTGCGTTTTATTTCCTATCCTTCTAGTTTGCTTGGCTAAAGATGCTCAGGGTCCGATTAATTCCTTTTTTTATGAAGCTCACTTGAGTAAGCTTTTGAGAGAAGTTGCAGGTTGACGGCATTCGAAATGTTTCACACTTTCCCAGACCAATTATCGACAGTCATTAATGAGCATCCAAGAAAAATGTGCACCTCTTTTCTGAGGTTGCAGTCTAAGACTTGTCCACATGCGTCAGCTTCTCCAAGCTACTTTCTAGATCTCAGCACATCTCTTTTGTTACTATCCTTTTCGTCCTCTATAGTTACAGTTGTTCAGCCAGTAATGCCACTTTATAATCTGACCTCCCTGACCTCCCACTGATCTAGCATTACAGCGACGTATACATGCTTATTATGGTATCCTCCTACATCTTCCTAAATATAACTGAGGGAGCGATCGATAGTTCTGTGTGTCTTCGCGATGGATGGATGCGTGCGGCCGTGTCTCTGGGTGGCTGAGCGGATGCATACTCCCGTGTCTGCAAGTGGTTGAGCGGGTGTCGGTCGGGAGTGGATGGTTCGGCTTTGCAACTCTGCATGTATTGACTTGAGGCTTGTCGGAACGGCTCGATTAAGGTTGTGTTGATAGAAGGTACTAAACTGTTGGCCACAACTTCACTTACGTGGCTTTTGCGTACATGTACACGTATGCCATTGTTTTTTTATTTGCCATTGTTGCGCTAGAGTAACTCATTGCTAATGTTGTTATTTATTTGTACATAAACTTTTCTTTCCGCACGCTTGCTATTCCATCATACAGAACAGGTAACCTATTCTCTATGATGGAATATGCTTCAGCACGTATACCTGGACGTTGATAAAATAATATTTTAGAGATACGTGCTATTTTCATAGTGGCTCTTTCCCATTCATTGATTTTTATCGTTCGTGTGGTGCTACGCTGCTGATCACTGATTTTTGCGGTGTGTGTGTGTGGTGTCGTTTCTGTACTCATTTTTTTTTTTTCTTTTCTCGATATAAAGAAAAGAGCTGCAAATTGCTATGCATTGGTTTGATATTTTTTGCAGGACTTAGTGCGAAAATGAATAGTGAGGAAGATGGAGAGATCCGGGAAAAAGTGGAAAAATACACGCGCATGTTAAGCAGTGATAATAAAGTTGGTGGTGCTATCATTGTGTTTGTGAACTGGAAACATTTATTTTTACATTTCTTGTTCTTGAGGTCGTAATAAATCTGATTTACATTTCGTAGATATCTGGTTTATGGAGATTCGACGACATTTTGTTAAGAGGGAAGGTATTTATGAAATACAGCTTTACATATGAATAAAATATATTTATATATGTTCATTATTCATATGATCAGGCATATTGCAGATTGGTCATGCTTTGAGACGCTTAGCAACCATCGATATGACACTGGAGCTGTTATCAGAAACAGGAGTGGGAAAAGCAGTTAATCAGCTGAGAAGTCATGAACAATATGGTGCAAAGGCCTTACGAATCGTTGAAAAATGGAAGGAGATGGCACGGAGTTGTGGTTTGAAGCAGCGGAGGTTCTTGGCTTTGGCTTTGTTCTGATTATTGAAAAGCATGAACTTGAAAGTAAAGATCAAAAGCTTTGAAGAGAATGATCTGAGTAATCAGACAGATATTTTAGGAAGCGGTCTCTTTCACCGAACACAGTAGACGGTAATTTTCCGGAGAAATCAAAGAAAGAAAACTGTAAAAAAGAAAAAGAAAACGAGGATGAGCAAGAAGCAGAGAGCATTAGTGAAGTTTACCAAAATAAGGTCAAGGTAAGTTACGCTTGGTTAGTCTTGTTACAATTCTTTTCAGAGAATTTTAACTGCAGTTGGATTTTCTCGTAGTAAGTATTCCCACAGATTTTATCTCTCGTAACAAATTAACACTCTTTCAGCCACCAAACAATGAACTCCAAAATTCTTGTTCTGGTTTGAGCTTTGCTGATATGTTGGCTCGAGCTGATGCTGCTAAACCGTTTAAACTTAAAAAAATGAAATCTGACTACAACGACTGGAAGTTATCGAAAATAGATGTCAATTATAAACCTTCCAAAGTGCTGAATTTTGAACCTATTCCAAGGGAACATCAGCCAAGTATGTTAAATATGTCTTCGAATTAGTTTACAGTTACACTTCAGCAATATTTCGAAAATCAGTGGGAATTGTGTTTCCAGTGTAGCAGTGAAAGGAATCTAAAAGTGTATGTATTATTATTACTATTGTTTGCTAGAAAAGTTAAGTGTTCTTGTGAAAATTTCATTGCTTAGCACTCTCGATTTTAACCTATTTTGCTTAATATTTCCTCGCATGTAAAACACCTAGCTGAGGAGTTATGCTGAAAATACAGAGTATCTAAACATCCTTTCCAAAGAGTTATCTGTTATTTAGGTCATTTGGAATGTTTCTTTGATTAATTTTGAACTGTTAGCGCATATCTTTTAGCCGCATCCAAAGCATCTGTGATGGATGTGTCGATGTTTAAGCCACGTAAATCAGTGCGTAAAATTTATGCTGGACGTCCGAGAAGTGATGTTCATAGAGGAGTTTCAACACTACAGAATTTATGTATTAAAGTATTAATTGCTAATATTAATTGTGAGTTTGAATTTTTTTTTTTTTTTGCGTTTTATTCTTATTCAGAGTTCTGTGGATCAGAAGGTTAAAACATTAGCTTACATAAGCTTACCTTTGCTTCAAAATAAAGCGAAATGCAATGAATTAGATGGACCGTTGGAAATCTTTCGCATTACGTACGATTCTGTTAGTCTTTTGTTAGAATCCATCCTTTAAATTTTTTCATGCCTTACATTTTACACTCCCATGTTAAAGGATTCCATAAATTGAGTTGATACATTGATAAATACGTGACATTTTAGGTTGAAAATTCTCTTTCCGATTGACATTGAAGATCATTCGACGATCATTTTTTCAGCAATTGAGGAAGTTGGCGACACGCCGTATTTTTTGCTGAAACCAGTGCTTGAAAAATGTTCTTTGAGTCAATTATGTTTGATTGAAAGGCGAAATCCGGTAGGTGAATAACTTAAAATTATGCAAATACCAATACTGTTATATATTTTTTTAAATTTTTTTTATACTTTTTTTTTCTTGCTGTGGAGTTCATCCTGAACAAAGTGGTGATTTCTCTAGCAACTAATGGAAGATAGCGATGAGTTATGGGAACGAATTGTAAATCGTACATTTCCAAAGTGTGAAACGGCGGATGATGAAACATGGAGAGAATGTTATTACGTTAGCCTTTGTTTCATTTTGTTTTATCATTTTGGTGTTTGCCAGTGGAGTAATATTTTATTCGTCCCACTTGCCCGAAGATTTGAAGACGTGGAATAGTTCATGCTTTGACAGTATTTTCTTAATTTTAACACCAAATAAACAAGTTGAGGTTTATCACCATGTGATTTTTAGATGCTAGCTACTGAGGAAATGAGTCAGGAAGATGAAGTTGCTCCTGACATGAGAAAATAAATAAATTACAGCGTTTATGTGAAGAAAACGAGCGTAAGTTGAAGATGCTTTCAACAAAAATAACTCAGCATAATCGGGAAGCAACTGCACCGGTGAAAACAGCTCTACTTGCGGATGCAAAAGCTCCGCGTGAAATCCGTCGTCGCCAGTTGCGTTATGGCACTCAACATACTACTCATCCACTACCATCTGCTAATGAAATTTCAAAAGCACGAAAAGAAATTTTCGATAAAGGTTACTATATTTTCTTATGTCTTTTTAAACAATCTTCTTTATAGACGTAAATAAACTATACGCACTATTTGCATGAGAAAAAAGAAATGAATAGATAACTTCGCTTTTTTGAATGTTTTACACTGCTCAGCTGTAATGTAAAAAATTCTGTCGATAGTACACTTTGGTTCTTATTATAAATTATCCTAAAGTTGAAAGTCGTGGTTTTGTTGTGAAAATTAGTTATCTGTTCATTATTTCTCCATTAATTCCATCGTAAGCTATTGTCGTCGAGAATGATTTGATTGATTAGTTTCCAGGAGTTCCTTATCAGATATTCCCATATTTTTTTCTTTTATTTTAAAAGTATGAACTTTCATGTCCAAAGTAACGTTTCATTTTCTTCTGTCGAAAGGAGCATCAGTGATTTATTTATTCTTTGAATTAACATATTTCTTTTGATATACTTTCATGAAGTTGTTTCAGGGAATAAGGAAGCCTTAGCAAATCTACCCCAGGCAATCAGAAACACCGGTTCTTCGTTAGGTGCGTCTTCGGAAAAAAAAAAAGTGACACCGAAGAAAGGAGTACTGATGATGAAAACACTAAGAATGCTCAATGTGAAACGTAGAAAATAATGTTTCTTTCAATTGGACAGTTATGAGATTATGAGACACAGAATAGACCATTGGTGCGAACTATGCACTTGAGAGCAAAAGCCAAGGCATTACTGCAGTGAAATTCCAAATATAGTTTAGCATAAAATTGAAGTCCTTAAATTACATGTTATAATTCATTCAATGTTCTGTTAGTTTTCAAGTAATAATGGGACTCTTATTGGCATGAAATTCTCTGAATTGGTGAGAATTTCTCCCATTTTTAACTGCTAACACTATTGAACATTTCCCAAGTGGAAACTGTTGTCTCCATAATTGTAAGACTCTGTTGACATTGAAAAATAATTTATACCAGCTAACTTTTGTCGCCGACTGTAAGAAGTAATTATGATGCAAGATATGTACAGCAGTCATAATGCTCATGAAAAGGTAACGATTCTCAGGTTCAATATTTTAGTGCTGATTCAAGTGAACGAATTGTCCAAGAACTTTATTTCAGTGATTTTCACAAGTTTTATTGTGACGAAGTAGACTTTTCTGTTTTTGTCAAATTTTTTATTTGGAGTAATATAATTACTTCATCGATACTTGGTTTTTCAGTTATTCTCGGTTATGGCGTATAGATTGAAAATTCTAAGTCGATTAATTTTTTTTTTATTTTTAGGCACATGCTATTATTAATCCATATCGCTTAATCAAGTTTTAGTTTCAGTTATCCCTGTTCTTTCGCTTATATCATAATTACATCTTTTTCCTCATTTTTAGGTTTAAATAGCTAGGTTTTTTGCTTTTTCAAGGGTTGTTTCTGATAATTTACTTCCAGTGGAATTGAAATGTATTAACAGGAAGGGAAATGAATACAACTTCCCGTCAGTTCTTATTTTTTTTCTATCCGGTTATTAATGGTTGCAAATATTAGGATGTTATTGAAGCAGATAAGCTTTTCTCTCATTTCAGTATAGGTTAGAAGTTCCTGTTTTAATTATTTCCTTTGATTGGTCATTGTTCTCCTTGTTCGTCTTGTATTTCCTTGAGTCTCTTTTTCACCCTAATTTCAACACGAAAATTTTTTACTCTGTAGTTCTGTATCATATGTATTTATTATATAGCTCGCAATAAACGATTTCCCTAGCGGTTTAATTTAATTTCATAATATTTAGCGATATTGTTTGTTATATGTTGCAGTACGAATAAATATATTCTCTTGCTTGCAACTGATGAAGTTAGAAATTTGGGCTTCCATTAAATATCTCATAATCAATTACTTACGAGTCGCTGAGCCAGAATTTATATTAACTTTGGGAAAGAACCATGGTTTTTGAATGTTATTGCCTTTGTTATGAGTCACTGTCGTATGATTAATGTACCGGGTAACACAACACTAGGCGATGATGCACTGCAATTGCCTGAAAAAAGCGATAGCTGTGTAGTGATTTGTGGATATGGGAGTTTAGATAGGTGGCTTGGATTTGGCCTATGGATTCTATTTTGAGGGGGACGTCATAATTCGTAGTTTTGCAGTAGGAGCCGATGGTGGCCCAGCCACCTGCCTGTAAGCACATTTCAAAAATGAGGTGAAGGAAATGTACTCTCTGTGCGATACAGATCTTCCTTTTCCCGTAGGCTCAGTATATCTTTTCATCGCATATTTATGTCATTTTCATTGTGGGAGGTGTCGATTTATGAATCGGATTACACTCAACGTTCTACCTTTCTCCGACCTGTTGTAAATTTTATTTTAATTAGTGATGCCACCGTACTTTTCCTAAAAGTTGTTTATACTCTTAGTGTTAGAAAACAGTGCACATCTTGGATGCGAAAATTGCTGGTAATATTTTAGAATAAGATGTTATACTATCAGCGGTTTAAAAAGCCGGTTCAGAAATTCTCTGCCACGGATTGCAATCATTTCCCATGAAGTTATGTAAAGTTAATTAATAAATGATTTCCTGTCACATTTGGTTCAAAAAAAAACCAAAACTTCTAAGAATTACATAAATAACGTCTTTTTACCTGTCACAGAGACGATAGGCTCAAAATTTTCAGGATTTGGATTTGTATAAAGGGCATATTATTTGTGTGCTCTATCAACGGCAACTAATTTGATTCACATTTTGCTGCTCCCTATAAATAATAATTTGACTATTAGTTTCACGCATTTTATCACTAGTCTTTTGTATTGTTCACGATCTGCAGGTCAATTGTTTTTCAACTTCCCAAATATCATCCGGAACTGTGGAAGGGTATTGAGTTAAAGTTGATGAAGAGGTCGCATCAGCAGGAGAAAAAGTTTTTTCGATAGCTTACGATGTATGTTAAAGTAGAATCAGCTTATTTGAGACATGGACATCTTCTTTCGAAATTACTGAATTCTCTCTTGAAAGTTTCTGCATTCATATCATTTTCAGGTACAAAGTCAGATTTTTTCAGACATGAACGGTTATTATAGAAATGGACCACGTTTTGATCGTATCGATCAGGATGAAGTTCCCGAAAGCAAACACACTGTATTTATTAGAGGTCTTCCCGGGCATATTAAAACGGATGAAGTAAAGTGAGTTATCTTATACTTTTATCCATAGTTGAAAGTTGAAAAAATATTTCGTTATAGATAAATCAATAAGTAGGAAACAGAGACACTACTTTATTTCTCACCAAATAATCTGGGTATGAAGACAAATAGGGCTTCGTAAGAAAGTAACGAAGCCTATTTTCCTTGTAGAATCCTATACATGTGAATAGTCTGGTTGTTTTCTTTACTCTTCATTTATATCCGAACTCCCTGCCGATGCTTTGTGCTGTTATCTCGAAGTGAAGTTTTGCGGTAAAAAGGTAATCAATGGATCAAAATGTTGATGTTATTACAGGCGGAATTTAAATTTTGTGTTATCTTGAAATACTTGTATATGTTACTTCCACTCTTCTTTTTGGAACGATAAGGCGGAAATCTTGTGGTTTATTTGAATGAATTATTGTCATACATACAGCAACATTTTCACCGAATCTTACTCTCTTGGCTGAATTTTGTTTGTGGAGAAATACACCTTGTGCTGGCGCAGTTACCATGTGCTTACCTTTGAGTAGGGGATTTGCAAAAATACCAGTTTATTCTCTTGGTTATTACTCTTGTTATATTGCCGACTTGGACTAAGGTAAGTAAAACGAATTGAAGCAAGGATTTTTTGTCTTGCCAAAGTTTTTCGAAATTTTTTGATGTTTAAGAATTTTTTCTTGGCTTGAACACAATCCCGTTCCAACAGTCCCATTATCCCAATTATTTTCAGGGATTTTTTCGAAGACCATGTTGGGCCATGCTCATTTGACTTTATCAAGCTTTCACAGGACCAGCTGAAACTATTCGTGGCAGTGCGCTTCGAGACGCGCGATGCTGCAAAAGAGTGTATGCACAAGTATGACATAATATTTTACGTGGTGATAAATGAAGGTTGAAACTCATATTTTTTTTTACAAGGCCAAAAGTTCGAGAAAATTCACTGGATTTCAGGTACAAGGATGGTGATGTTCTTGGTTACCCAGTTGAAATGACATGGTTTCGAGACATACGGCGCTATGTATCATATCAGCAAAGTCAAGGTGATAGGCTTTTTTCCATGATGAGAATGTTCAGCAAATTATGATCCGGAGAGTTTCATTAAGTGGAGGGATTTATTATGGATTTAACTTACATAACAGTTCACTTGTATTGTGTGTTTTTAGCGTTTCAAAAAAACCACTTTTAAAGGTATTCGACCTGCCAAAGTTCCTCGAAATCGTGGTTATAGTGGTCGCAACCGGACTAGCTACGATCGCTCATCAAGAAACGATTATAGGTACAGAGATTTATGTAAAAGATTTAAGAAAAAAATGTCGCTGTATTATTTTTGGTCATTACTATCAAACAAAATGTCCCTGAAGTACATAGAAAATCAGAATATGAAGGTTGATTAAACGTTGGTCAGCAGCTACAATGACTATTATGTACTTTTTATCATTTATTCATACTGATATCTTTTACCTGCTTCTGAAGCCTAAATTTCTTGACTTTGGTAGCATTTTCTGTTAAGTTTCACCGTTTATTTAAAAAAAATTCTTGTTAAATAGCTCTTCGTTTTACTTTCCTTCAGTTTTACTTTCAAATTGAGCAGTATGGATTAACTATCTGGTGATCTTGTTTGAGTTTTAAGGTAATGTTTTGTTTTAGAGATGATGAGGAGTATGATAGAGGGAATAAAAGAAAATGCCTATCTTCAGATGATGAAGGCTCTAAGAAGTCTCGCTCATCTAACAGGTATTTTATTTGGTTTTATTTTTTCGAATGGACTAATATCATTGTAATCTGTCAGACTTGTTTCTTGGTGCAAATAAACTAATAGGTTATTTTTATTGAAAGAAGCTCAAGTGTAAGTTTTTGTCTAGAAATTTTTTATTGGTGTTCAAGGGAGGAAATTAAATGAATTGTTTATTCGTAGCTCATCGCGATCGCCAAGTCATAGTCAGCGTCGTTCGTCACATGAACGCACTGCAAGTCCTGCTAGTTTAAGAAGCCGGCATAGCGAAAAATCTCATCGTTCTCAGTCCCACGCATCCACATATTCTGCACCTGCTCATGAACGTTCTGCGTCACCGGCTCCACCAGCTCCATCTCCGCAAATTAAGCGTGAGGTCGTAATTTATCACTTTAAACTCTAACAAACTAGCTTCATCTGGTTGCCTTCAAGTGTTACATTGCCATCATTTATGTGTAAAATAGTATAAAGGGATATAGTTGTAGTGACATTGTTCTTAGTTTCATCACTTTTTTTTTTTTGTAATTCTAATGTTTCAAAATTTTAAGAAGTCATGCGTATATTGTTCCCTTTCAAAACTGTAATTTTTTTGCAAATTTTTATATCTGTTAATATTAGACATAAAGTTTTTAGGCTATTGAAAAGGGTGAAACTCCACCACTTCCACCATTACCTCCTCCACCAAATACAAAGTCCGATGATGTCGAAGCGAAGAAATCTAGCCCGGTTGGCCTTTTTTTTTTTTACTATTATTAAATGTTTTAGTGACAGGTGCCAAATTTCTTGATAGGAAGTAATGAGAATTAAAAAGAACTTCACTTTAAACTTCCGTAAACTTCTAATCAAGACATTTTAGACTTATTATTATGGCTTTTTAAAACTTAACTTTTATATGGAGGTATTTTAATGAAATACTCTTTACTGTTTTTAAGAAATATTGGTAGGATTTAAGACAAAGGTTATGCCTCTCAAAAATAACTGCACGGGATCATTAAAATTTTTGCAGTTAATAATAAAATGAAAACATGTAATATAAATCTAACTCATACGAACAGGAATTCTTGAATTTTTTTGAGGACAGTAGAGAAAACTGCTATTGTTATGAGGTTTAGAGTGGTTCACAGTCTCCCGCTGAACGTAAATCACGGAAATCGAAAAAGGGCAAAAGAAAGCGGCGGCGTCGTAGTCCGTCATCAAGCTCACCTAATTCAGTTAATGAACACACTTCCGACGAACTAAGTGAAGGCGAACTTCGAAAAAAGATCTTGAAAAAACGAAAAGAAGCTTTGAGAGACATTGAAGAGAGTTAGTTTATGTTGATATCTGTTCTTGAAAAGGTTGTAGATTAGTTTTGTATATAAAAGAGTTTTCCTACATTCTTTTATATAAAATGATATTATGAATGGCAGTCCAATATTTCTGCAGTTCAAAAAAGCTAATTTCTTAAATTTATTTTTTTTGGAAATTTCCTTTAGGTTTAAAGCCGATAGTAAAACCAACTCTAGGAAAATGGGAAGAGCAAGAGACGGAAACAACACTGCTACAAAACACCACATTAAAATTTGGCTTAGAAAGCACGGTAAATATTGTACCTTTATTCGCTTTCAAGGTGGATATATGTAGTCTCAGTTTTTTTTTAATTTAGATGAATTTCTCATGTTGTTTAGATAGGATTTAAAATTTATTTACTTTTTTGATATAACTGTTTTCTGTTCTGCAGGAAGATGTACCAAAACGAGTTTTGCGTGATACAGCTCATCAATCTCATTCTGCAAAAAATATTGCCCAGGCAAACATAGCCAAATCCGATGCAGTTGCGCTGGTAATTTATTCTCCCATTTTTATCAAATTTAATGTCGTCTTTTGCGTTTACTTTATTTGCAAACATAGTTGTATATTTTGCTTGTATATTATGTTGATAAATTCAAGATGTATATTTTTGCAAGTGCTGGTTTTCTTTTTGTCTTTTCAGTATTTTAACTGCGTATTTTTTGAATGAGAATTTTTACTATGGAAGGTGATTTTCATGCCTAAACCGAATGAAAGTTTTTCCTACTTTAATTTCCTCTGGAATATTTTAGCATGCCACAATAGCACAAGCAGCAGGAATCGAAAATTCATTTTCTTGCAAAAAAGGATCTAAAGAATCAGGTAATCTGAAGAATATCCTGGAAGTGATTGACATGTACTATATTGATTGACCTTCAGAATGCATTTTTTCGATTTATTACTGGTGATTGGAACATTATTAATTTTGGTTGGATTTATACACTGATGTTAAAGGAAATATGTTTTTACAGGAAAACAAGTGGATTTGCCGAAAAGCGATATAGCACCAGCCAATACAATGTTCAGCACTGATATTGACCCTTTTTTGGGAAAGCGTGAACAGACTAGCTCAATAAATGACCTCAAAAACACCCAGGTTTATTTCTACTATTGTAAACAAATGATAGTTTTCTTTCGATATAGTTAGATTACTTAAAAAATTGCCTCGAAATTGCAATACTTGGTAAGTTGGAGATATGCTTTGGCAGTTTCGGATCGAACTTGCTGTTAAAAAAAAGCAGTACTGAGTTGGTGTGCTGCCACTACTTCGACGATGTGCAAGATCTTTTGGAAAATTATGTCCGAAAGCATCTATACCATAGGATGTTCAAAACACTATCTTTGAAAGAAGAGACTTTAAAAATTTTGTTCGAGCTCGAACTGATCATGTGGAATGATTGTGGAACTGACATGGAATGATTCCTCATCATCTGAACTGCTTACTATTTGTTCGACATACTACTGCATAATGACGTAAATTAGAAGCATAAAGTACGGATACTTTAGTCATTAGCGAGTTTTTGAGGTAACACTAATTATAGTTGTAATTCTCGAATTTAAACCAAGAATATTGGGGAATTAATTTGATTTTCCAGTATGTTTAGGACAGTTATATAAGTGAGCACTGGATTTGGAGATCAACAGTTATTTCTTTCTAGCATATGAATTTGAATCTAGCAAGTGACTTTTCAAAGAAGTTATTCCTTGGCATAAATTTATAGCATTGTCCCGATACAAATCGAAATTCTTACTTTACAACACATCTTAAGAAATGTGAGGAAGTGAAGAAACAGAAAACTCGCTGCGATAAAGAACAATAATGCAAAGTAACAGAGTTAGTAATGCTGGTGCAAGCAGAGTTCTTTATTGCTTGCAGATATCGAGATTCAAAAGGAGAGGGAAGTGATTGTGTATTATGTGTATAAATATCTTGCTCACATACATGGCTTGGATAATTGTTGTTGAAATACTGGAGTTGTTCAGCAATTATGCGATTGTTTTACTGTGCGCAGTAATATTCAAGAAAATTATATTGAAATTCTGGGTTATTTTGTAATTAGAATTGACTCCATGTTTGTATGTTTTTTCAGACCAATGTATTCGGCGCAGCTCGCGGGCAGCAGTTGATTTCATTTTTTGATGATACTAATGATACGATACAACCATCTCAAGGAAGTAAGTAATTATGTTGCTTGTTATTTTAGGGCAAACAAATTAACAGGATTTTCAGCCTACTTTTTAAAGCATATTGACATTTCTGACTGAGGTCCTTACATTGTACTCTATAAAATAGCGCTCGATTTTGGATTTTGAAGTAGCAGTTTAGCATTTTGAATTTTTTTCTTGGATAACTTGTTTTCACTCAGCGAAGTAACAAGTAATTCACTAAGTGTTGAAGAGCATGATTTCCATCAATACATCTTATGTATGTATTTATGGAAGTCATGATTTTCAAGTGCTAATGATCATTCATGATCATCCTGTCATTGAATCACCATGCCTAGTATCTGGGAAAGTCATTCCGCTATTGCCATTTTAGAAAATAATTATAAGATGCTACGGTTTTCATTGTGCAGTTATCCTGATTAAGGATTTATTTTCTTGTGAAGTACGTTTTTTAAAAATGTAGCTGAGGCGCTTGTGTAGTTGTTTAACCACATAATTTAGATTCTTCTGTTAAATTGCTTATTATGTGAAAATGAATGAAAATTGATATTTGTTCGGAATATTTTTTGTGAAGAAGTCAATAATAGTTTACAAATCATTTTTCTTTTTTAAGCACTGCGGTTGAGCTCCTTAACACGTCAGTTAAATGCAGAAACAGAACGTGAACGAAAACTTGCTCGTTTGCCACCGGAAGTCCTTGCTAAATACACGACGAAGAAGAAGCAGCTTGAAGGGGTTATTTTTCCATCACCTTTAATTCTTTTTTCTGGTTTAGAGTTCTCGACTTGTTATAAATGTAATTAAAGTAGTTAAATTCTTTATTTCAGTTCCATACGTTTTTGCTCTGTTAATGGATTGTTCATAGTTTAGAAGTACAACATTTACAGGCGTTTAAAGCAGATCGTGAAACATTTGGTTTTGTTACGAAGATGCTAATCGAAAAAGATCCTGGTCTAGAAGATCGTCTTTGGTTAGCGCTTGCCGAAGCAATTAAAGATATGGAAGAAGCATTCATGCGAAAAATGGATCATTATCTTGACCAGTTAATCATGTTCATTTCTATGTAACATGAATTAATTATAAATAATGGGCTAGAAAATTTGTGCATTTGAATCGAATTCCTGAAGTATTCTGCCTAGTGGTTCAAATAATATTTTTCGTATACTCTTTATTTTAAAAAAATTTAAAAATTCTGTATCGTTATCTAGTTTTCACTAATATTCTATATTTTATTTGCTATTTTGGATGTTGTTAGTTGGTCTTCTGACATCTTCCACTTGAATTTCTTCAGTTGGTGTGGGAGGTATGATTTTCCTTCAGCAGAAGATTTCGAAGAGTAAGCTGTATATCAGTGCATTCTCTCATTTCATTGATTCCTTTTAAAATTATGGTTGAACTGAAGTTTGAAAATTTTTTTTTTCTATCAGTTAATAGTATCCGTATTGTTGCTTGTCCGTATCGTATAAAACTTTTGCAGGACATCTTGTTCATCTTTGCTTTCTACTAAATTTCAGCTAATTTAAGTATTACTTTTAGCGAAAGATGCTGTTTTCGTAACATAAAATTTTAGAGTTTTATGCTTTCTGTTGTATAGTTTGTATAGCTTTTCGCAATGATCTTGCGCACCGTAGCAGTTCAGTAACAACTTTCAGTTTTGTGAATACGGGAAGTAAATGTTCTACAGTTTCAATGAAAGTTATTTATTCTGAAAGACAAGGAAGAGGTAATAATTTTTAGCGAGTCTTTGTACTTCGAATATTTCATCACATTTCTGCTATTGTAAGTGATGTCAAAATCAGCGATAGGACTTGTTGGAGTTGAAAAAGACTAATGTTTTGATGTTTTTGCTATAATTCGATCTCGTTTTGATTATATCTTGATCACAAAAATCTCGGGGATGTCATGCGTAGATTGAATTGGGTTAAATCAGAAGATAGAGTTTAGTGTAGCTCTGCTGGACTCAATTTCCATTCGTTCTGAAATGAGGGCATTTTCGTCCAACAGAGTGCTACTGTTGCACAATCAAAATTTTTTTAAATCTGAATCGTGCCTATTTGACATCTCACCAAAATTTAAAACGTTTGAATAGAATTACAGTTAGTTTCAAACGTTTCAACAAGCCGGAAGGCTATGCTGCAGTTATGGATAATAATATCACGCAATTCAATCGAGAGCATAGTGAATGTAACAATACATTTTTTTTTTCTTACCATTGTCAAAAGCTTCGATAAAGTGAAAAGATGAAATACTACTGTTTGCAGACCAATCTGTAGGAAGCAAAAGATTGGAACAGTTGTTTGACAAATATTGTTTGCTGTTTATGAAGCGGCTAGAACAGCAAAACGTCAGCGTCTTGGTTGGTGTCGAATGCGATTTTTTATTTCTTTTATAGAAGTTATTATGGAAAAAATATTGGGAAATTCATTTTTAAGCAGGGAAAAGGTATAATTGGTAAAGATTCATTGAGATTTCAGTTACAAATTCCATATTAATACAGGTCGTCAGTTGCAAGTTAACATTGGTTTTCAGATATGTTTCAGATCGTTGCTAATTTGTTTGCGATTACAATCAAATATGGTTTCAAGGAGGCTAGTTTTCGACGTTTCAAGGAAGTTGCTGCTCGATGGATGTGTAGAAAGCTTGAAATCATAATGCGCATCAAAGGGTTATACGGGTTGCCACGTGATCTCAATCTTGTAAATGTGTATGGTTTTGATAAGTGTTTTACTCCCACCATCTCAGATTTCAGATTGAAAAAGTATCTTTTTTACTCAGTGCGTATTTCAGTACTGGAAATATAACTTTAGTACCTCCACTTTTTACTGTAAACATTTAATATTCAAAGTATTGTTCATTAAAAATTGGGTGCCTTATTCTTTTGGTCGGCAAAGCTTGATAGCTCAAAATACCAACAATTGGCAGATTGAAGCGGATGGTTTTATGATTTGTATCGCACGCGGGGAATGTTATTTTCTGATAGATTAGACTGTCCCAGTGAATTAGAAAATGAAATAAATTCAGTAAGAACTGATAAACACGACATAGGGAGGGAAAATCGCTTTGAATTTACTTGTAGATTTGTGTATATTTTCATTTTTCGTGCTTCCTATTAAGTAAATCAAGTAATAACAACGATTATAAAATTTTGTCGTTTCTGGATTATACATTATATTATTTATATTGTTTTAAAATAAAAAACATTCATTTTTAGATTCCTGGAAATAGATAATCTCGAATGTTCACTCGACTATTCAAAATGGTTGGAAGAGTTTATGACTCCCTTTTTTCGGTTCGTTCAGTTTTTGTACTACTTTGCAGGCTGGAGACGTTTCTTCCTGACTGTTGTGTTTTCATTCGGTTCCATTGTTTCATTTGCCGCAAAATTAAAAGGATATTATTATTTTTTTATTTTGGTATGTAGGACATATCATTACTATTTGCAATTAACATCGAATGTCGAATACTGGCTTATATACGAAGCTGATTTCTTGTTTCATTACTTCTTCTACAATGATAAAAGTAAAAATACAAACAATTAATTCCTCAAGAGCAATGTTTCATTGAGTGTTGGTAGTTATTCAACAGTTATAATAGTTATAAGAGAAGAATAGCGAACCGTACAGCTGTCATAGGATGAATTCATAATAAACAAGCATGTATTCTAATACTATATTTATATGAATTGTATGCGTTTTATTTAGAAAAAAAGATAGTATTCATCGTGAAGTGCGTCAGCATGATTTCAAACAGCGAATTATATTAATTCGAGAAGCAGTACTGAATCAAGATTGGTCGAAAGTTGGCTTCTTTTTAGGTAATTATGTTAAATTGAGTGTGGAGCGTTATTGGAATCTCATTGTGCCATAAATTAAATATCCTTCTGAATTTCGTTAGAGAAGAAATCATTAATAATTTATTGAACTGTCATTAAATCTTTCGAATTAAATATTAGAAAATGTTTTCGAAATCATTTTAGTTTAATCCCCTTATCAAGAAGTTCTGTCCCTCACTATAGCAGAATGTCGAGCTTTCGAAATGAGATTTGTATCAAAGGACTAGATTTATAGTGACCTTATATTAAGTCTTAAAATCTTCGTCCTGACTTCAGAATTCTTTAAGTCTAACTTTCTAGGTCATTTGCCGTCTTTCCGACAAAGTTTAAAAAGTGTTCCTGAAGCATATCGTAAACAACTTGGAAATAATTTGGATAAAACATCTCGAATGATGTTTCCATATGCTTCAACAATATTTCGAACCGGTGTTCAGCGTTTTATGCAATACGATATTCCACGCGACATTATAACGAAGTCGGCAGCAGAATTAATGCTTGTTTTGATTGCAGCTGAACGAAAATATTCCGTGAGTTCTTTGTAATATCCGAATATCCTTGTTCGTAATATGCCCACATTTTTGTAAAGTTTTCCAATCGTGGAGAAAAAAAGGGGAGTGAAGAGAAGCTAAGTAAACAGATTGAATTTGTACTTAATATTGGATAGTCACTTTTTCAGAATTTAACATTTGATGTTGAGAATAATTCACTCCTATACGTCACAGAGCTGCTTATATATGCTATCGCAAATGGTCAAGAACAGGAAATGCAAGATTTGATCAGCGCAACTTCATCTCTGCCACCCGTCGCTCAAAAACACAAGGTTTTCTTTCAACTATGGTTTTTTATTCATTTATTCGAATTTTCATCCCATAAAATCTTGGGCGGTAATGAAAAAGTTTATGAATATTGTTATTCCTCATACAACTTTCAAATTCCTCTGTTTTGTGATCTGTTCAAATTTTAGTATAGTATCATCCTTCGAGCTTACAAGGTGTTGTCTCGTTATGAACAGTGGCGCTTAAGAAGAGAAGATAATGTGGTGCAAAACAGTTCATTTGACTTAGGAGATGAGATCATTGGAACTTTGTTGGTAAAACTTACTAATACTATTTTGTTTTGGGCGAAGCGTTACAATAAGTGCAAAGATGTTGTTAGTAAATCATTAGTTCTTCTAATGAATTATGCTAACGCAACTTTGTCGTTCTTGCTAACATTGTGGTTTATTAAGACATGTTAGAATGAGTTCCATTTCATTCAAAAAGCATGTGTAGGTAGACTGTACATAATTTAGGCGAAGTTTTATTTATTTGCACATTGCTGTACTATTATCTTAATCCTCAAGCACTTTCCTTCAAATTGTTAAGCGCGATGAATAAGATTTTCGGTCAGAATGTGAGTGAGGAAAATCTAGTCAACCTGCTTATTAATTTAATAAAAAACCTTCAAAAAAAAAAA
>PQVD01000092.1:54107-136687 GCA_003012265.1 Setaria equina
AAAAAAAAGGAAAAAAAAGTGGATTACCGAGCGTCTTTGATTTAAAGGGAGCAAAAAAATTTTACCAAAATTGCTAAGTAATTTAACAAGGTTTATCACAAGTGAACATTGTTAAAATTACGATTGATTTTTTTGCTTCAGATCTTGCCGCAATTTAGCTCTTTTTCACATCCAATCTTACTAGATTGGTTACAACCGCGCCTTTTGAATCCTTATGATTACGACCTTCCAGAAGAAATGTTGCGGCACATTTGCAAACTTTTGTTTATATTTCTGGATTACGGAACGAATAGGTTTGTTCAGACTGGATGGTTAATTTAGAGTTTATGCACTTTAAAGCATTATAATGCTTGACATGGTCCTTTGATCAAGCCAGGAAAATTTATTATTAAATTGGTAAATAATTTACAGAATCATATAAAATTAGGTATTTTCTCTTCTGGTATTAGTATCATTTTTTGCAAACTGAACTCTAAAACAGTTTTGGTTGGTTAACTTTCTGTGTTGCAAATTTTACGGCATTCAGAAGGAATGATTGCGCATGGATGTTCTTGTGGGCTGCAGTGCAGCATGTGCGAGATGACAGTCTGCTACGTGCGCAGTGGGATTTACGAAAATCTTGGTGGCCAAAATTCCACCGCGTTGAGCTATCTGAAACAGGAACTGATTGCAGACATCGGGTTTTCGTTATGCTGTGTAATCTGAACGTTTAGTGGATATAATGCCTTGTGTATATGATTTAGAGATATTATGTGAAAAGCATCTTATACAGTTTGGATATCCTATAGAACTTTTACTTTTTGTTCATTTAAGTTATTTAGCAGCAAGTAGTAACCATCTGAAACGTTCTTCGGTAAGCAAATGAAGATTCGTTACAGTGCAATTTTCCAGTACTTTTTTTTCACAGTCGTCTTACCCTTTTTTATTAATAACTATGTCCATCAATACATAGAGAAAACTTAATAATCTTAGTAATCCTTGAGTTAATTTGAACTGGATTGTATAATATACGTAAAATAAGAGTTCGAAATTCAAGTTGAACACGAACCGACTAGCGCTTTGTGCAATTAGTGATGTAAATCGGATTTTATGATCTAAACTCGATATTTACAACTTTTTTTTCCATTTATTACTTTTCGAATTGATTGAAACCTTTTTAAATGTATGATCAACGCTACCGCAGAATAGTTCTGAATTTTTATCAGTGTTTTTGCCCTTATTACAAATTATCGTTGAGGTAATATTGAGAAAGAAAATTAACTAAGCGGTGAGTACGCCTAGCTGATTTTAAGTACGGTTGAATGAAACTTTTAGGACGAGCTGACTGTTAAAGATTGGTAAACAGGAAGTGAAACATGAGGACTGTCTTTGGTAGAGGAGTTGCATTTTTGCTTTTGCAGCTGAGGAATATAATGATAGAACAGAAGTGAGGAAAGTGAAGTGGTTTTCTTTCATACCTCTGTTGCAATTTTATACTTCTCTTGGAATGGGTTAGTTGTAAGCGTTGCGGATCAACAGAGGTATGGAAGAAATCTACCAGTAAAGTAAAGAAAAGCAATTAATGGGAAGAGGCGGCTGCATGGCATATGTCTTCTATATCAGCTGGAAAAAATACATTGAACTTCGTACGAATATTGATCGTTTTTTATTTTCTTCAATTAATTTTTTTGAATGTAGGTTCATGTTTCCTTTTACAAAAGAAAGGTTGCTATTTCATTCATCAAAAGACAGTCGTAGTTGCAGGCGAAGCATGGTTTATTAGCATGTTGTTGTCAATACTAAAAACAAATTGATAGGGCATTGTTTTAGTGAAGGAAATTGTGTATCACATATTGTATATACATGAAGTGAAGTGGCACGAGGGTGTGCTAGAGTGTGCTTTTCAATAACTTTGTGGTAACTCTTCTAATATAATTAAAGCAGCATCTGGTGAGTCCAACTCTCGAGTACAGTTACCGTCCTTTCAACTTAATTGCGCCTCATGCACTTCCGGTAAAATCATACACCTGAAAATCTGAATTTCAATGACCCAAAATGATTGACAGAAAAATGAAGCACTGGAAAACCGGTTACTTTAATAGTAGAAACAGTTCTATCTCCCAATCTCATTAATACTGCGACATTTCCGCATCTTACCGCTTTCTTGGATATCTAATGAGTGAAGTTTTAAATTAGTAGCTGGATATACTTCAGATGTTTTCTTTACCGGTAGACGAATCTCCTGTCTTACTTCCTATTTTGTTCAACAACATATCAGTACATTCGGCATCTCGGATGATATTTCGACTTCAAATATGACTTTTGCAACGTCATTCTTTTGTGCTCTAATGATGGTGGACGTAATATGAGTGGAAAGGTCTGATGAAAAAGAATGATGGGTGACAACTTTCCCCTATCCTCACTGTCCTCTGTCTATCTCACTAAAGAAAATTATTTCAATAGTCTTTATTCCAAGTGGACATATAGATCTTTCTATTTATGATATATCATTTAATCACATTATATTCATTATAACCGAAAATATGCTTGTAACTGAAGAGAGGTGTGGGCTTTTCGATTTTGTTGCAAGTTTGTTTAAGTTTTGGTCAGTATTGACGTGTTTTGAATAAAAGTCAGCTCAGTGACGCCATAGATTACAAAACATATATAAGAAAATTTTGTCAGCATTATCTCAGAGTCTCCATTATAAGGAATCCCCAACTGTTCATCTTGAAAATTTAATCCATTCAAGTTGTTCTATTTTCTCTCAGTTCCATTTCAGGCTATCATCTCAACCTTTTTAAAAAATGCAAGTGGAAAAAACAGTGAAATCTAGACTTTTTTGTTGTAACTACTGACAAAAGATATGTTATTTGATACTACTTTCATCTTGTAGAAGATTCCACCATTTTATACATTTCAAAAATGTATCATGAATATTTGAGAACTTACCAGTTCGTCACCTAGATTTTCCACCTGAAATTTGGTAATTTAATCAACTTATTTTAAATAGTTTTTTTAAATACTCTAGAATAATAGCCCTAAGAGATATTATTTAATGATCTTTTGTCCTTGAAGATATCTTCCTTCAAAAAAATGTCTCGGGCTTATTTAATTGAAGGCTGTTTCGATAATCTCGACCTTTTTCATAACTAGGTGAATATGTTTTGAAATTTATTACCTGATCAAACCACCACGTAGTGGTTTCAGCTGGGCTAACAGAACAGACACCATCTTTGACTTTTATACGCGATATTAAAATCCAAGTCTAGGTTAATCCAAAACTTTTTAAAAAATTATTTGTTGATTATTGCATTAATTCAAAGCTCAATGTATTGTTGCCAAATGCCATGCGATATGGTAGGATATAGAACTTGTGATGGCTTACTAACGAAAATTAATGTAATGTTTCGGGATAAATTATATTTTAAAAAAAGTGGTGGCACTGACTTGTGCATCACAACTGTTCTTTTTTTTATGTTTTTAAAATATTTTAATTTTCGTTTTTTAATGTTTTGCACTAAAAGGGTTATGCAAGAATGATGGGGAGTGATGTTACTATTATGTGAAATAAATGCAGATTATAATTGTTAAGGAAATGAATATTCACAGACCTGAAATGCAAGAATCAAAATGAAATATGTTCCGAGCAGTATGCTGCAGAAACTGAAGAAACTTCCGTGATAAACAAATGTCTTCTTAACATATCGAGATTCTTCAACTGCCGTTATGTTGATGTGTTTTCGGGCTTTTCGAATGGTACCTTTTCCTTTGAGCTTTTCAACCAAGACTGGCTTTGTAGAATTGAATTCGGGATCTATCACCATTAATTCCAAAAAATCTGCAAATTTTAAAGCATCTGAGGCATATGTACATTTTAATAACTACCAGTTACTAGATAATTCTTGAATCTTTTTTGTTTGAGAAAGAGGGCATGGCATAAAATGTGTCGTTTGGATGCAATTTGATAAATTTTACACGAAGCATTGTTACAGGCATATATTTTCTGCTTGTATTCTGAATGGCAATATTTATTCGCAAATGACATAAAATCGCTATTTGTATTTATCCAAATCATAGTTCGATCATTTAGATAAGTAGGAAATGAAAAGTTTTCAATTTAGTTGTCGAACTGTTGAGAAAGTGACCTTCTGTGATATTTCCAAATAGCAAATTTTTTGAAAATACTGATTCATCTTGCTCCACTTTGGGACTATTTTCTGGAATATGTTTGAAATTGGTCAGATTGATAACAATAATTGACTGGTATTATATGAGTTCATTAATTAATGTCTTCGTATTCCATAGCTACCTGCCAAGACAGTAAACTTCGATAATTTACTGCTTCTATTGAAGCAAATACCTTACACTGATTGATTGCATTTTCTGGGCAGTCTTAGTCTTAAAAGCGACAATAAATGGTAATTCTTCTATAGCATCTTACAGAATTTTCAGAAAGAAAATACTCAAAGCCTCATAAGATTGGCTTGCATAAATAAGCAAACAACGAGTGATTTATTTCCATTTGAAAATTTTAGAAAAATTTAACAACCTTACATTGTTTAAAAAAACTCACTAGTCACAAAAGTTTTATAATGAGAATTCAAAATGTTATGGAAGAAATGGCTTGTAAGAAAATTGCAGAAAATGTTGAATCTTCAGCCTCACCAACGAAGTCTTCAGCCAAAACAATGAAGAATGAGCTGTAAACAGTGAAATAACCAAACATTACTTCAGGAACTGATTTACTATAAGCAAATAGTACCGATTTTAAATCAAAACTTCCAACAACATATGCAAATGCAAAATGCGTTATTCTTGAGTCTTGTCAATTTGATCATTTCTACCGTCTCAATTTTACGGAGGGAACAAACAGCCTAAAGTTCGTGTGCATTTCGTTTTCCATGGAATGTTTCGAATCTTTTTTAAAATTCAAATTTTGGAAACCTAAAAAATGCAGGGAAAAAAATCATTTGTCACTCTGAATCGCCCAACTTGGCATCGGTTGTTTTTCTAAACTTTTTCCAAATGATCCGAGTCCCATGCATGCTGTACCGCTTTTAGTGATTGTTTGTTTGTGAGTTAATGACTTTATATCTGATCTTAGCTTCTCTCTCATTAGCTTGCTTCTACTTCTCATAGTCAACGATATAACTAAGGATAGGGTAGATTTATCAGCCCCAACAAGATGAAGAAGGGCTTTGCTTGAAACTGCTCTCAGTTAACAACAATTAGAGTTTTTCTTTCAAAAAAGAAATGGTCTGGAATCGGTGAATAATGGTCTAATGGGTGTGACTTCACTTTTCGTCGGCCTTTTTCAGAAGTGATTCACTAATGTAACATCGGTCCGTTCCTGTATTGTCGTTTTGTTTGGCGAAATTGGCCGTACAGCAGTGGAAATTAATGAAGAATTTATTGGAAAATATGGACGGGCGTTGGAAGATACAGCAGACATGTAAAAACGGGGCAAGTGTAAATTGTGACCAAAACGTGTTTGTTTTATCGTCGATGATTAAAAATCGAGCAGTTGAAATTTTTTACACGAATGCTGAAGAAACCAGTCACTTTGATGCCTTAGTTTGACAGTGAAATCATTATTAAATTGTTAAATAATTTAAATGCTCTGTAGTTATCTTTATAAACTTTAATTTAATTAATAAATTATGAGTTCAAGCCAATTCTAACTTGTAAAGACCACCTGAATTATTGTGTTCGCAGTAGCTCGAAATTTTGTTCTGTTGACAATTTTCACCTCAGTTCTACAGTTTAACACCTTTTCAGAGATGAAAATAACTGGACCCCAACAGTATTCCTTTGCCATGTAAGGGTCAAATGAATTTCGGCAAGGGTTGAAATATTGTTTAATTCGCTGTCTATTCAAACAAGATAAGTTAAGGACTGATTAAATATTATAATAAGACCAAAAATACTACAGCAACTACAGCTTACAACTTTTATAAAAAAATAAATTCGATATATTAAATTAAAACGTAAATGTAGTTCTAATAGAAATAAGTACTGTTTTCTTTCAATCTTTTTCTAAGGAAGTCTTTATGAAAAGTTCTGACAATTAGAAACTAAAATCCTAGTTCAACAGTACCAAACGATTTTCTTAAAACTGCAAGAATCTTGAAAAAACTCAAATTAGATTGGTGGGAGAAAATAATTAGTATTATTAATTAGTGCACGCTCATAAAAAAAGGTCGAAAAAAAATGCAGTTGTTATTGCGTGACGAAATATTACAAGTTATAATCCTATTATGGGAGCTCGAATATTTTCTACTGAAAAATTAACCACTTACTATGGTCGGAATTTAGATTTTAAGCCACATGGAAAAGTAATATTACGACTAGAATGAAATACTAGCACAAGTCAATAGCTTGTGGTGGGCAATATAAAGTAGAACTATGATGATAAAATAGATGTCGGTGATTTATTTATTTTATGAGAAACAACGCGAGAAGGAAGCACTGGATGAATTGTTAGAAACTTTTTGAAACAAAAATCAAAATTGATAGAAAGCATAAACGAAAAGAGAAGGAGATAGAACGGAGGTTAACAGTTTTATAAAGCGCTGCGAAAGAAATTCAAAAAAAAGAAAAGGAAAGAAAAAAAAAATCAAATCTTGGAAGAAAGAATATTGAAAAGAATGAATAGATGATTTTTTCATAAGAATGGTTTCTGTTTTACTTCACATATATGTATGCATATTGTGAGATTTCATTGCATGAAGACATATAAATAATCGCTTCAACATATGTTATAACTTGAATAAGTTAAAATTTCATCGTTTGTCTTTTAATAAAGTGCTGTATAATAAATACAATGGAACTCTCTCCTCTCTGTAGTGTTACATCATTATTTGTAACTAAACTGTGATAGAAAAAATTGCTCTGTTATGTGCTTTTGACTGGTTTATTTACAGTATTCTAACGTAATTTAAAGAATCCGATCAATCAAAAGTCATCTTGATTGTTTGTTATCTAAGCAAAAAATTTTTAAACAAAATCCATGCAAAAATAAGACAGTAAAATGATCATAATGATGAAAAGTACACACTCTCAAGCCTTTGTGAAGGGCTTTATGAAAAGTTTTTAGAACATTTTGGCTTCTCTCAATCTGTGCATTGCAGCAAATCAAATGTGGAAAAGAAATAGATTACGGTATTGGAATTAATGACATAGGAAATCAGCGCACATTACTTCTTAATCAAACAGCAAATCAGAAAAGTCCTAGTGGAAGGTTTTTTCCTTGACTTCATTATTGCTTTTCCATGATGATTTTTATTACTTTTATTTGAATGAATTAATTCATTTTGTAGGCTCGACAATTGAAACGATACGATAGTTGACGTGGAGGAAAGAGCAGCAGCTTCCTTAATTGAAAAGAGGAAGTAGGAAGTCGATGATACAACTGATTATTTATTATATATTTTTTAATCTTGCCATCTGTTCAGGTTATTCCCTCACTCATTAGAAATTCTTCTTCAGCAGCCAAATTATAAGAGATATCAATAACGACCAATCTGCGGACAGTGTTTTCGGCTGGAGGTGAACAGTGTTTGATATTACGACGAAGAGGATGCCGTCATTCGTATATCTGCACTTGCCTGTTCTTTCTCTTCTACATATGATTATAATACCATTGAGGAAGTGACAATCTCTTCGTGTACCTATTAGTACTGTCAACTCAGTGAGATGATCGAGAACGTCACCGACAGCTGACCGCATATTTCTTATCAAAGATAACAATTTCATAGTCTATTGGAATTCTCCATTTACTGTTTCATAATTTAAGCTTAGAAGAAGCTTTCCACCTTTTGAGAATCAAATATGATCAAAGTATGCAGATCTGTTAGCTACTAGCGAAGGGAAACACAGATGAATAGAATTTTAACTGTAAATGTCTTTAACGTTCCAATAACAGTACTAAAGGACACATTCACTTTACCTTACACCTGTGTTCGTAAACAACAATAAAGTACTTTTGATGCCAAAGTACTGGTGAATTTTGCTCATGTTTTTCAGAACTTCGATATTGTCCTACTGCGATTATCTATTTTTTAAGCGTTCAACTTTATTTTTATTATATCTATTGATAACTTCAACATCTCCTACTCTTCTAATCCTCAAGGCCACTGATAAACTTTTATTATCAGAAATGACCGAAGTAATGTTCCGATGGTGGTCGAAAAAAACGATAGTTGACATAATAATAACAAATAAAACATATTGTGGTCTTTTATCAGGGCAAGAATCAGATGCCGAGAAATAAGATGTGGTGGATTAAAATTTTTCTTTCGTAAATTCTCGATTAGAGTATCTTCACTAACAGTTAGGAGAAAAAAATGGAAATTATTTTAACAACATTAAAAATAAAAGAACAACAATGCTTCGTTAAGCAATCAAATAGTGCGAGCAAAAAACTGTCACCAACAAATTCATTTATATAACTATCAGATAAAAAAATTAAATAGAATGAACTTCACTCCTACCTTCGAATTCTCAGGAATCTCATGACACTTACAGTCCTTTTCATTTGATATAGAGTTTATCATTTTTTTCCTCCAGCGTTTCGATTTATAAGATATAATGACTTAGAAGCCCATTTCATTTCACCATGTTTGAGACTTTAAATTTGTTTTTTCTTTTTAAGACAGAAGTATATTTGTTTCTTCCTCCCAAAATTTCTTTAGCTTAAGCGTAAATGTTTCATCCGATGTACCAACCATTCCAAACATCTCTATTTTCTATGTTTAACTAGTAAATATCAACTGGATGAATTAAAACAAATCTGTAAATAAAAAAGGAAAAAGAAGAAGACTGGATAAAAGGAATAGCATTAAGCGCTTTGAACTATAGGAGATCAAGATTTCGAAAAAGCAGGAAAAAACTGCTTTTATTTCTGATTTTACTGAAGCTGTTATTTGATTTGCTTACTTATGAGTGTCTAGCGTAGTTTTATCAATTCCGTTAGGTTGGAAAATGTAAGCAGAAAAAGTGCACTGACTTTGGACTTGAAGTTTTTCTCACAAAAGTACTTCACTGTCCTTGATCTTTCAAAAATCGAAAATAGTGTCAAAATAATTTTTTGTCGCAGTTGAGATGTTGGAAGAATTTTAGCATGATCTTTTTCTGTTTACCAACAAACCATCAAATTATTTCAGATATAATTATTACTTCTGGAAAAAAACTTGCTTTCATAATTCTTTGAAATTATTCGAAATTTTGTTTACAAATAAAGAATTCATATTTATTATTCTTATTTGTACTTATTTTTTTAAGCTTGTTAAATTAACATTACTTTTTATTGTATATTAAGAAGTTTTTGTGAGAGAGTTTTGTCTCACATTAAATGATTAAAAATTAAACTTTTATGAGGGAATTAGATGGTCAGTTTTCTGGAATAAGCAATAATAATAATCGTTTTAATAAGCCGAAAAATTTCTTTAGTCACTGTTTACAAAAATCTGTCTACTTCATATATCATGCGTTGTTTCATTACTTTTATTTAAATTGCACCCTTGCAACCATTCAGAAACACTTCAGCAGGCAGTTTTTAGATAAAAAATTTTAGAGGCATTTGGTTTGTAGAACTTTTATTTAGCACTTTATATTGAACTGTTCTTACAGTTATGAGTCGTTACACTCGGCGGTCATTCTTCATTTCGGACAGTTTAAAATGACATGTTCAACAGTTTCCTTCCATGTGCCATTTAACGACTTAATCCATAGTGGTAGGTAGTGTCTTAAATCCAATCAGTCATTCCATCATTGATGAAATTGTATCACAGCACTTGTATCTTGTTATTTGTTGTCATTATTTCTGATTTCTTTAAATAGTGAACTTTTCTAACAATTGACGTGACACAAGGGAATGTGCGAGTTAAAATGCTACTGAACAATATATCTATACAAAGTTGTTATTATTCAGCTCTTGCTTCAAAAAGCAGTATTAATGATATCATTTGATCAGTCATAAAATTATTAGGTAGTGTTAAACGCCTAATGCAGTTCCTTAATTTCTGAATATATATATGAGATTCGATTCAAACAGATGTGTAGATAATCACTGATTAATTACCAGCTATATTAATTTACGAAATTTCAGATTATAAAATTATTTTGAAATATTTTTAATCACAGTAAAGAATCCTAGTCTTTCATAGGCTATAAATTAACCAAAAAAATTTAGTCTTAATTGTTTCTAGCTTCAATCAACATGAAGTCGTTGAATTCTAAATTGTTCAAATAGTAAACAGAAGAATAAAATAGAATTAACGTAAAAGACATTTCAGTGTAAAATATACAGAAATAATAAATGTATGATATGGAAGAATTGAATAAGAAAAATATATAACAATGATAAAAATGATTTAATTATGCACATCAGAAAACAAATTTTTAATATAGTACAAAAAGTTAAATGGTCATTTAATTAGTTTTGTGTCTCAATCTCGGCTTTTCCAGAATCCTCTTTTGCCGACTGCTTTCAGCGATACAATGCTTCATAAATTTGCTATTGTTCGTTCCCACTCTTTCCCCCGTATTTTACCCTTAAAACAACTTTGCTTTGAAATGATAGCAAATAACCTTGACGAATGCATGTTTCCTAAAGATCAAATTTATTCGGATAAGCTAATTAGACTTGAAATACCTAAATTGAAAAGAAGACGACCTTGTTGATGCATCGAACTGATGGGACACAGTAATTGTAGTAGGTACAGCAGATCTGAAATAAAGGTAAGCTTTGGCACTTTTGTACTACAAGTACTACAATACTGATAAAAGTGAGGTAGCATTAACAAAGGGCTACTAATCAGTCATAGAATTAGATCCAGTAAGATAAAAATTGAATCCTAGACAAGATTATCAGGTCAACAAATGTGGATAGCCTGGGTTTAGGGAGAAATCAAACGTTAAAAAGTGACTGAAAACATAAAAGAATAATAAAATCATTGAGAATAAAAGAGTACTGATTTGGTATTAGGATTAGAGGAATGTTGATGAGAAGCAACAGAAAAAATACAGTAGCATTTAATATCACCTATTTAAATGAAAGGTAGACAAAATGGATGGTACTTGGTAATGATCCTTTTTGCTGGTACTAAGCAATGGATATTTTCTTCCATGATGAAGGGCAGTTTTAATTATATCAAAATGTAGGCCTGAATGTCTGTCAATCTTTCTATTCCTTAGCTGCTTAGTCCTTGTTTCAGTCTTTCAATAAACACAAAACAGCAAAAGAAGCGAACGACTACGGTACTTATTGTGTCAGGTTGCTGTTGAAATAAAGTTTTGAATACGTATGCAGTAGTTATGTGGACAGAAAGAACAAGAGTTCATGTAATACAGTAATCGCCGGACAGAACATTTTAGATTAGTGCAATGTGCAATTGTTGGATAGCATTCATTCTTCTCCAGTATCCTTGTTGGGAATTATATGCAAATATGGTTTGGAAATAGATTGAAGAAATGAAGAGGGCGACAGTAAGTGGATACTGTTGCTGACAGGAAATAGAAAAGCCTTGGCCAATATCCACTAATATTAGGAGATTGGTATGTTGGGGCGAAGAAGAAAGGTTGGTTAGGTGGCCCATTTAACTACCCTGATCTGTTCTTTGCATTCCAAATATCTATATAAAAGAGATTTGACTTCGCTGACACAGTGATAAAGTTAAACTTGAGCATTTCTGATTTCTGCATTTACTTGTTCTCAATGACCTCTAGTTTAAATGGAATGGTTAGATTCATAACACTTATTAGTATAATGTGTTCTGCAGATAAAGAGCACAATATTTCTTACTTTGAGGCTAATTAATAAGTTGCTTATTGAAACTTAGTTAAGAATTAATAAAATTTGGGATATCTTGAGTTAAATATCAGCAACGATACTGAAGGAAGGTCGGGTATTCATCGACTTTCACTTTTTCAATAATGCCTTACCTGTAGCTCTGTAAAAAAAAAAAAAAACAGAAGTTCGCTGAGTATTTTAACATACACCATAAACCATAAAATGATAGAATGATGCCTCCTAACAAACCCTTGAAGTATTTGTCCTTCTTCCTTCGTTCCGTTCCTTAGATACAGTCTTCCGTCCTCTTTTCTCTTTGTACAAGCAAATATAAGCAAGTCTCATGCTAACTGAATACATCATCACCTAATATTACTTTTACGCATGTGTCTGTATGCTAGCATACCGCATGCAATGAAACAGAGAATGAGATTAACATTAAGAGACTAATCATTTTAAATTTAGAAATGATGTGAATGATAAATTTGTAGAATCTGCAGTGCATTTCTTTGAAAAATCAGTGAAGCTAGATGATCTTTTCCGCATCGGAAAATGGAATATAATCTGAACTATTTGTACTCCGGATCAAGGACAAATCCAAACCTAGATGTGAGCATGGTACACATGCTACTATAGTAACATTTGCTGCATACTCTGATCGAGGACTGTGCAAATCCAAAACATCTAAATTACTTTTTTTTCTTTTATTGTTATAATTAACCATCATTAACTACTTCTGTTTTTGCCTCAAACAGAAAGCTCTTCAACATTTTCCTGAAAACCCAATTATCCTGTCAATTTGAATTAAACAAAAAAGGTGTTTGAAATCAAAAGTGACACTAGAAGAAAACAAGCAAATAAGTGATTAAAATGCAATCAAATAGAAGCCCAAACAAAAACACAACTGTTAATTCTTTTTAAACTGATGCTGATAATTTCTTTTGATATTCATCCTGAACTATTCTCCTTGTGATAGGAACTTGGCTATTCATTAAACAATTTCTGGTTTCAGCTTTGAAAGTTTTAAAATTTAGATTTCTTCATCTGATGAAGTTTTTATGCCCGGTTTTGGTATCGAATAAAGGGCATAAATTTCAAGAAGTATTATATACTTAGAAACATAAGTTCATCAAAGTTATCCATTTCCTGTATTATTATTCTAAGTGATTGGTGCTTCGATATGATCCGTTTTGTTATCATTACTTATAACGCTTCAACTTTTAAAGATATTTGTGAAATATTAAAGCAAAGACTTCAATGTATATTCCGAAATTAAAAAAGCTTTATCACTGAATTCCGATGTGTTACAAAACTTTGTCGCAGCCGATTGGTGTCTAGAACAAACAACAATTGGTCTTAGATTCTGGTCATTCCGTGATAACAGAAAAAAGAAGTGAAGTAATTTGATAAGTTAGTTCCTTCATATATAGCTGTTGCTAAGCTCGCACACAGAATGATTCGCCTCGGATATTGGCTAATTGAAATGGTGGCAAAGCTGAAACTCTTACTGCTATGTCCACTTCCTTGTCAAATGTTCGGAGATTGTTTGAATAACGCGGTAGCTATGCACACCTGAATTTACCTTCACCTATTCTACTGTTTTACGATGGACAAATTGAAGTTAATGTTCAATTCGTCTTAACACTAAAGCTGATATATCAAGATGAAGATCGTTGGAAATACAAAGGCTGTCTATCCTTGAAAAGACGGAGACCAGTTCCGGAACTGACGGAGGAAACGGAGTGTGCTTCCTACTCGCTACTGTCTAGTAGCTCATTCTTCACTTGTCACAGCAAGAGATGTCCTTTTGTTGTCCGAAACCGAATTCATAGTGCCATCTGTGTGTCGTTCGACCCGCTCCCTCCGCAATCGCCCTTGGCGATGCTACCTTCCTTCCCCACCTCCTCTCCGATCCGATTGTTTCCACTCTCTGCAACAAAACATTGCGTCATTCACCACTTCACCCCCTCCCCCTCTCAACCTATTAATTGTCTCGGCATCTTTCCATCACGCGGCAGGCAGTGTGCCGAATAATTCCCAACTGTGCATCATGTTTCCGTGCATCTATACATAAGAGACCAATGTTTGAGATGGTTCTAGCGCTAAGGACGAATAGTCGTAGGAAAAAGATTAAACAGTCTACATCTCAGCAAAAGAGAGTTGTTGTTTGGCATCGGGAACGGTGAAAGATGTAAAGAGATGGATTGGGTGAGATAGCATTCTCGACGGGTTGCCTTCTCCTAATCTTTGGCTTGAACTTTTTGGCAACGAATCAATTCCGCTGCAAGGGTACTTTTGCTTGCTAGTAAACTGACTTCAGTATATCTCAAAGGCAACATTTCTCTCACATGATGACATCACCTGACGACCATTACTTCTTATTGGTCAGTTGTGCCAGTTTTGCAGACGATACGACCACTACATATCTGTTGTTGAACGTCGAATTCAGAGTTTTACGCTTCTTGTCATGTCCCGTGAATACTTCACTTTATCCGTTTGCTTCATTCCACGTGAAGATAATCAACTGATGACTGATAAGTTACGACAACACTGCACATGGTTATTTCACTGTCAGATTCACGCAGCGTTTGCATTCATTCATCTGTTGCAAGGCCGCTTCAATATCTGTCTATCAGACGAGTGAGTGAGTAAACGACTCTCTGAATCAACAATTCTTGTTTGCACATTGGTCTTTATAGGCAGCATGAGAAGCAGCAATAAGTGACTGCTTTGAGTGCAGCTGTTGTGTTGAAAGAAACTTGAATCAGTTCAGTTCAACGCTCTAATCTCGTTAGTCGGTATTTGAACTTGCCACTAGTACAGAAGCAACGGAGGCTGGAGACATCTAGAGCAGATCGTCAGATGCAGAAAGCAGAAGACAATCAGATCTCTATTTTTAGGAGGATCATTCGTTATTCGACTGAACATCCTTACTCAATGAGTAATTCTTGATTCTAACGGCTCTTCACAAACGTCACCAGCAGTTTACGATTATGAGTTTGAGAAACATTTTCCTAAAGTTTTTGTTTGGCCTATTTAATCCATCCCAGTACTGCATTTACTCCAACTTCATGTCTTTCTGTTAGATAAACGACACAAAAACAATCACTAACTTTTCCTTATCTCAGAATTCGTCTTCACCGTCTCACCCAACACACACGAACAGCTATTCTCATTTGTTCCTTTTCGTCACCCATGGAAGTATGCAGTATTTCACCTGAACAGTGTAAATTATTCAGCAATACCACAACAACAACAGTACCACCGGAGGTACTAAAAACCACCCATTCCTATTCGAACCGGATCTTTAAATTTAATTTATTGTAAAAAAAAAAACATGACTTCAATTCGCTCACCATAGAAAGGTTAAGTTTCCTCTCAGTATGATATTAAAATAGCTTTAAGATAGAGTTAGAAGGAAGCGGAGGACCGAGCAAGTGAGACGGCTTCCAAATTTCCTTTTCTAAAGCCTTCTGAAGTTTTGGTTATTTACTCTTAAATAACATTTGAGCCAGCAATTGAAATAGAACTTGTTAAACTGATAAGCTATCCTTTTTGACATATTCCGCTTCATTACTTTTAGTCATTGCACATTAGTTTTTGACCTATTTCTGATATGTTACTTGAGAGATTTAGTGATATGTGTTTCAGAAACTTGTGTAATAATCAAGAACTTGAAACACATTTACTAAAAAAAAAAGCTAACATTACCATTCTTACACTACTACATATGTAAAACAATCCATATGTTCAGTTCATGTGACAAAAATTTTTATATAAATGAATTTTTGGAGAAATTCGATCGAAGCCCGTCTGTTTGTCATTCACAGATCCTTCTTAAAAGAACTTTTTTCGTGCTATCCAGAAAATAAAGTGCTAGGATGGCAGCCACTTCCTGAATTTCACATACTTTTCTCCACTGCATCCGTTTTCAATATTCAGGTAAAAAATTGATAGTCAAACCTGTTTATTAATATAGAAATTATTTTTAAAGAAAGGTTTTTTAAGTTGTTTATATGCGAATGATTTATGATCCTCCAAATGTTTTTTTGTCTTTGGGTATATGGGAGTAGGAGGGAAGTCTAGACTTGAAACATGTACTTTGTGTTGACGACGCTCACCTTACGATTTTCTGAAGATTTTTTTGACCGCATTTTTCGAAATTTAATACTCCACCTCCAACAAATTCTGATGAATAAAAAGCATTGTGTTTGATATTTCAGACCACTTGTCTTTCTATTCTATATATTATAGAAAAATAAGCGACCTGAGATAAAGTATGAGGGTGATTATATATACTCTAATACTTTAATAAGGTTTTCAATCTTGGCTAAAGTTAGGCTCTTCATATTGGTTCATGTATACTTAAAAGCTTTATCATATTAGATTTAAGAGAGTACAGAATCACTTGAATTCTTTTTACAATCACTTGAAGGTGACTACTTATATCTACAGCAACGAGTTGATTAGGTCACAACTAGATCAGTGAGGTGCTGGTGTTGCAGGAACAGCCAATTTCAGACTACCTTAATTAATTCTGATGGAAGTAAAGTAGGCTCCTTCTCGCATGACTCAAGTGATTACATGTGATCTAAAAATTAAACTGCAGCATTACTCTTAACGTGAAGAGCTAACTTTCATCATCTCTCACTCCTTTTCATAACTGTGCAAATATTAATCAGTTACTGTGCCGCGTCTACAAATTTTTGCTTCTAACTTGCTGCGCCGTGATAAATTGTTATTATCAGCATTGCTGGGATGTTACCAGTCATCTTTGATGTCTTGCACAACCATAGGGCAGAGAAATTTTTCCCAAAGCTAGATGATTTGCAAGATAGAATTACGTCAATTGATGCAACAGTTGATAATTTTGGTTTCAGATACTCATAGTGAAGTTAATCTTTAAAGTGTCGGTGGTCCGCTCTTCTCCTTGTTTTTTTCTTTTTTAAAGCAATTCAAAGAGATGCTTCTTATTAGCTCTGTGATAACTGATGATAGTAGCAGGCTGAAATATGCGCATATTACGGCTTCTTGTATTACCAATGTTGCAAGTATATAATTCCGGCATTTCTGCGAAAGGGCACTTCAGCGCTGCATTGCACTGATTGCTCATTTCTGGAATTCCGAAATGATGAGCGTAAGTGAGAGAGGCGTGAAAGTGAAGATCAGAAAGAAGGATGCGGCAGCATGCCGCTGCTCAGGAACGGAGACCTAATTTCGAACGCTGAAGACATCAGTTTTTTTCTACACGGAGGCATCTGCTGGGAAGGTGACAGAACTGATTCATTGGTCTGGTATGGATGACGCACGGACACACCTACAGTGCAGGTAGGTAGCGTAGTTAAAGCCAGACATGCAACAACCGATCTATCGCAGCAGCGGACAGGTAAATAGATACCTGTGACGGTATCTGTTCGAGGTGAAGTGAGGTGCTTCCAGGTGCTCCAGGCAGAAGGATGACAGGTAGGCATTGCTGTAGCTGTCTCCTTCCGGGTGTCTCCTACTGCCATGCCATCATGTTTACTCATTCCTATCAAGCTCCTCCGCCTCCTCTCGACAGCAGCTGTTCAGACGACTCTTCAGCCACCTTCGAGAATTTCGTCATTTCCGTTTTGCCTTCCCTCCCCACCCATTAAACTACTTGTGGTGGGTGGTCGACCGACCGGACAGGTAAAATTTGTTATGTCTGGGGGTCAGCCGCTCCTTCCCCTCCGAAGGGTCGTCAAGTCATCGTCGTCACAGTTGCCGTCCGCGGTCGTTGCTCCACTCCAACGTACCTGCTACTCCCGTCCTACTCCGCCCCGCCCCCGCTTCCTCTGTTCCTCGTTTTTTATGAGTTCATTGTAGGAGGTGTGTCTGTGTCTGTCCGTTCGTGTCTGTCTGTGTGCACTGCTTTATGGGAGTCGGATCTTCTTACTGCCACCCTCTCTGACAGTGTTTGTTCGTTACTAACCAATCTGCTCTTGTCACTTGACCTCTGCTAGTCTGTGAGCCATCATCTTACCTCGTCGCCTGACCTCGTTAGTCTTAGGTCAGCTTACTTCATTTCCCTCGTCCGCACCGTTAACTTCTCTTATCTTACGGTATTCACTGGCTCACATCTTTTCCGCTCTACGTTTGTTGGCATTATTCTAAGCAAAGCGCACTTTGCGTCCATCCTACTCTTGATGGATTATTAGAAAGCGAGAATACACCGTCCTATATGCGACAATATAGCTGCTACCACTCTCGACTACAGAATGCATTGTTCGAGCACATGCTAGGATAAACTGTACTTGATGAAATATTCGCACTTGATGTGAAGCAACTCTTTCCTGATCTGTTCTTATGTCTTCATCTATTAGGCAGAATCTACTGCAGTATATTGTATTTAGTTAGTGTATATTTGATCGTGGAAACAAGTCAATTCATTAGGACTTCCTATTCTAAGAAAGATCAAATTACCGTCTATAGATCGACTGGCTTAGCTGGCTCGAAGCAAGTAAAAGAGTAAAAGGGGTTTGCCTGAGGCATCAACAGTATGGTACAAGGTGTCAAGTATGCAAGTATATCGACCAACACACTACTTGCAGCTGTATAGAAATTAGGACAGAATCAAAATGAAAACAAGTCTGTAAGTTCCGAAGAGACATCAAAAACAAGGCGAAATGAATTGATTGTAAGTTAGTTTAGAGTTGACGCATTCATTCATAAACAAACCAATCAAAATGTTCACTTTGATAGTCTACGTGAAGAGAGCGCGAAATTTCTCTTCTAGAGGGACATAATAGAGTTTGAACCACAGTAGCACTTCTTCCTCTTTTTCATTTATGTTTTAAAATGCCCTTTAAAGTGCACTACACATAAAAGGACAAAACTCTATTTTGCATTTTAACTTGTTGACAATCTGAAAGATCATATGAACAGACACACACACATAGGCACACACAGACAGACAAACATGTACAGACACTGCAACTCATAATATTTTATTCGAATTGTTTATCGTTGGTCGCTTTTGATCGAGTATCGGAATCTTCGTTAAAACAGACTTCTGATACTATATTAATTATGATGACAATTGCAGTATCGTTGTTAATTAACCCGCAATGGCATCATTAGCATCGACTTTGTCCAAAATACTTGTCCTTATCCTACTGTGTTCAACCAATCTGCTACAGACGAAGTCTCTGAGCCGGAATACGGTAGTGGATGATGACGAATTGGATGTGTCCGATTTGATTGATAGTTTCCTGGAGCGTGCAAAACAGAATACCCGACATCACAGGACACATCGGTAGGCTAGAAGGTTTTTCTCACTCTCTTTTGTACACTCACTCCTCCCATTCCCTCCCCGACAAATCATCAAATCCTGTTTTTATCTCCCACTAGCGATGCTCCTTCCATACCGTAATTTCCAGGGGGAACTTGTGTATTTCATACTTCATCTTCTCACTAGATCTTGATGCAAGCCTGACTTGAAATTTGAATTCACAGCTTTCAACTACAGAACGGAAATCTTTGAAACTTCAGGTCGGATTGTTTTGATCAAATTTCCAAGATGAGGGGAGGAAGGAACCTTGTTTTCATAGTTCGCTACCTATTATCGTCAAAGTGATTGCATGCGCTCACAATTGTAAAACATTTCAAGTTTGCTGCGTCGACATCGCTTGCAATCTGCCACTCAGCACCTCACAAGTTTCGATGCTCACGGACGAGAATACGTGAAGTGCCGAAAAAGTTTGCTCGGCGGAGGATCTGTGGTTTGTCTTCCTCATTCCATCTTAACCACTTAATTGTATTCTCACTGCCTTTTCTTTCTTTTGTTTCAATGCCCCACAGTAGAGAGATAAGAAATTTGCTTGTTAGTTACTAAATTGTAGATGAAACGATGTTACCGACCGCCATCAGATGACATGCGTGTAGGATGTTATGCAGTTTGGAACATGAAGAACGAAGCACTTGTGCAGGATTGTTGGGTGCAGCAAGCGGTAAGCTTATTTTTACTTTCTTGTCTTGGCAGAAAAGTGCTTGAGGGAAGCATGAATTTCAAGATAGTTCCTCCTGAATTAGTAACGTATCCGAGATTGAATAATAACAAGGGGAAAAAAAGTAGAAAAAGGGTTGGATCTTAGGTGTTACTCAAAAACTATCATTTCTCCATCTTGAAGTTCCACAGCATTATAAACGGTGTGAGTAGAAGAACTCTCTAACAGTACATGAAATCGTAAAAAGCAGGCAAAGTTGGAAAATTGTCTCAACCAATCTCAATAAATGATCGAATCAACAATGATTACAGATATCGATGAACAATTGCGAACAACGCAAATGTGTTGCTGACATGAGTACATTCTGTTGCTGTTATGGGCATAACTGCAACAGCCGGTTTCAGTTGCAAGAAGAAACTTCAAAAGACAATTCGTGAAATTCCATTCTGTACAGCCTAAAACTAACCCTTATTTATATGCGGCAAACATATTTCAGAGCTTACTATTCGATACAATTTCAAAAAAACAAAAAAAAAAAAAAGAAAACGCAGAATCATCTCTAAAAAGTATTCAAGAAAAGAAGGTGAGATCTGGCTGGATTCTAAGCTTTGTCATCCTGATCATATAAGATCACACATAATCTTCCACTTTTAGTTGTTGAGAATTACTATTTATTTTCAACTAAAATTTTAAAATAAACGGATATATTGAATGCAATATAAGCTAGAAATAAGATTGAATAAATTTTCAAATAGGATCTCAGCAGTACTGCGGATATTTATAATACAAAGTTCCTTATAATTCTATCAATGCTCATGAATTTATCACCACTCTTCTTAGCGGGGCATTTCATTCAGACTTATTTACTTTTTAGATTTATGAAAACGCTAAATCTTTATTAGTGGCTAGTGCTAAATTTAATTTAATCTTGGCATAGTTTTTTCAGCCAGAAGTCAAATTTTCTACCTCAGCTCTGCAAGCTTAAAATATCTTGTCACTACATTGAAGCCATATTATTTGCAAATCATCCTATTTCCATGTAATTATTGGGACATGAGTCACTATTTTCGTTGTCAAATTTTGGAAAACTTGAATGAGCAGCATATTATTTCCTAACGTAAAAAATTTCAAATGATTTGGTTTGTATTGTACATGTCAAATTATTCTGCAGATAGTGTGGCTAGTTATTATTATCATGGCGACATTCATATACGAATATTATATAATCCACGCTAGCGAAATATTTCTTAGCTTTGGAAACATTTCTTTTTTTCATTTGTTCTCAATCCTGAGTGCTCATGTTTCGCTTTTGAAACATTTTAATTTATAGATCGTATCCATTTGTCAAAAAATTAAAATTTCATTTTGAAATAATGTAGTTGCACTACGCAAAAAGTTTCAGATGTGAAACTAAAAAATTATTCGTTTTTATTCGTGATATAAAATTTGAAATGCCATGAACTTATTTGTAGCAATTTCTAAGAGCTAATTTCAAGAACCGGTAGATGAATAACGTTTAATTTGCTTAAAAATTTGATCGTTTCAATTATGAAAAAATTGTTAGCAAGAGATTAACCGGTATCGAAATCCGTTACTTTGTCCTTCCTAAATTTTTTTGTCTGCACATTAGGCATTCTATTGTTTTGTTAAAAACCCATCTTCCTATTTGTCTTTGTAGTATTTATATAAATAAATATCGCATCTTCAAAATGAATAACAGTAGAAAAATTTTCTTTGAACTTGCCGGGTTACTCATACCTTTCGAATTCCTTCAGTAAGGCTAAGAATTTCAAAGGATTGTTATAGCCCTCAACTTGACAGTTAATTTTTACTTTAATGGAAAGCTGTAAGAAATTCCATATTATTCATGTTCTAGGGTACACACTTTCATGTTTTTCGACTTTTTGCAGTTGTCACCATATTTCCGAAAGCAGCAGGAATGATCAGGCTTTCCTAAATAACATTCAAAAAAGACTATTAATCGCGAAATTTACAGTTTCGTCTTTCAATGGAGAAAATCTTTGTTAATTGCTTTCAAGGAAGTGGAAGAAAAGCACCCGTCAGAATACGATACGGAAGTCGAAAAACATTCTTAATTTTGCTAATAATTGAAAGCAGTGATTTGTGACTCAGTTCTTTCAGTATCTCCAAAGTAGGATATTTTGCTGCACTATTTGCTCGTTCAGGAAAGCAAAGAATCATATAGCAACTTTATATGTAAGTATCTTGCTTTTCCAACCATTTTCATTAAAGTAAAATCATTAGACAGAAGGACTTCAGTGGGTGGGATTTTGTAAAATGCGTTTAGATTTGGACAAAAAGTAACTGGGATAAAAAAGAATGAAAGGATAAAAGACTTTTAAAAATGTCAGAAGGAAATACGGTAATATCAAAATATGCGACATCTAAACGTACTGTAAATTTCTTAAAAAGGTGCTCCCTTTATTTCTTTCAAAAGATCTAAAAAATGAAAATCCATAGGAAATTCTAAAAAAATAGCTCACTTCTCAGATATTTATATTGAATTGAAATTGAACTGTCCTTATACAATATTTTGAATCACAGAAACTTCTGGTCCGAGTATAAGAAATCAGAACTTCATTTACTGTTGTAATTCAGTCGTTGTTAAAAATTTCGTTCGACAGAATAATACATGTTAGGAGACGATCGTCATTTCTCATCCAAATATTATCATCCAGTTAAAATTTCCTGACTTCTTTTCCCATTATCGGTCTTTTTATGAGAGTCTCTTAATAGCAGTATAGAGTAATGAAATCAAATATGATTGGACTAATTCTGTTTGATCATCAAAAATAAGATCCTCGACCATCCTAACATGCCAATATCCTCGTTTATCTCGTTCCTCTTTCAACCATTGCTGATGCTTCCGGATTTAAGGATCCCTGATATTCTGGATAGAAATATAAATTAATACTTCCGAGAAAGTTTCGTAAAAACTGCTTCTGGATCCCTGAGTAACTTCTTTTTGCAAGCTTTCTTAATATTTCATCCATCATAAATGTGGCACTGGTAGAGGTCGCAAAATCCAGTGAGTACTTGAATAGTCATTTCTAAATTTCTGATTTGGGATGAATAAATTTACAATAAATAGCTGGGAATGAAATATTTGGTATTTGACTCAATACCAGGAATGAGGTTTTGAATATAATGCAACTTGTTTTATTTTTGGAGACACTACGAATAGATATCTATTATATATCTTTATATGGAGTTATGAAATTTAAAATGTACATAGTGATTTTGAGATATCTGCTCCTGAAAGTTTCGCTTCTGAATGTTGCGGAATGGATAAATCAGCCTGAGACATTACGATAGTATGATCAAATGAAGAGCAGAGATAGGTACTGCCCTTACTCAGTGTGAAATGTGAAAATCAACCTGTTATTAAAAAATGACTTCGGAAACAGAAGTCGGCTGGATCGTCTTCTCCTTTTTCATTAATTTTATTACTTACTCCGGACATGAAACACTATCATCTTAGGAAGTACAGTTTTTTACTTTAACCATCCTTTCGTTTGGTACGTAGAATACCAAAAGCAAAACCAATCATAAGATTATTTCATCAATATGTAATAAGTAGATAAGTAATAAATTGTGAAAAGAATTTCTAAAATGACTTAAGTTAGAAAAAAAAAAAGCTTTGGATATTTGAGTGACAAATTCCTAACTAACCATGATGACAACCTATCTAACAGACATACAAATGAAGCAAATTAAGGATAGAGGATGATAAGGATACCTCCAGATACAGTACGAGATAATCACTGCTAACTCTTTTTCATTAGGGTGAAAAAGGGAGGGATACTTCCATTAATGGAATTGAAGATATACATCTCTGTTTTTGTACTATAACCTCATTGAGGCATAAAGCATGACTTCCTGGAATAGACCTATAGGTATCGTCCGGGAAAAAACATGTAGAACTGAGCTTATTGCTGAAGTTTCATTTGCATGCTCACTATTTCAAATATCCATTGAATATGTTCTATCTCTTGAAAGCTAATCCTTTGTTTCATAGAAGTGTATTGAGAATTTTTTGAAGCAGTAAACTATCGCAGTCATTTCAGTAGGTCACCTTATTAAAAAAAAATTTCATAAATTAATAAAATATACTTATTGTGAGCCATGCTTAAATGGAAGCTAAAAACGAAGTGTTGGAAGCTCAACTTCCCTAACATTTTTCAATGGGTGAAGAATGTCCGTCGTCACTGAAGTCGATAAGGAAAAGCAATGCTCTCGACAAAAGTACCTCAGAATCACCCAGAGATATTTATCATCACTTGACTCAGTTCAGAATCAGGTTGAAGAACGATTTATTATTTCAATGACTCAGTGAGATTAGTGGGAGCAACAAATAAAAATGCTATTTCCAAAAGATATTCATTCATTAAATGAAAGGAATCATAACATAGGATATCAGAAAAAACTTTTAAGTAAAGAAGGAGAAAGCAAGGTTAATGACTCCACTAAGAAAGGTCAAGGACAATTGGGTTAACTAAGTGAGTCTGTATCTTCACGCTTCACGTAGCGATTTGATTCTACATGAGAGTGTAAACCCATTTCCCTCGATGATGGCAACATGTTTTAACATAGTAGTACTAGTGTTTGAATGAAAAAGTTGGAAACTGATATTACATCATGATCGATGACGTATAGGTCCGCAGGCCCACGTAAGCAATAAAAACTTTTCCGTCCATCTACTAAACCGTTGTTCTTATCACTGCATTTCGATTTTTTTACAATGACCTCTCCTTTCATCCGTTATATTTATCAGAAACTTTGCATAAAGTAATTCAGAGAGGGGACAGGTCAAGAGCTTTTCCCTTTCATCTTATTATTTGTCAGTACGCAATCTTTACATGAAAAGTGATCACGATAAGTTAAGCAATGGCTATATGGTTATTCTTGAATACAAAACATTTCTCGCAATTTATTATGATATATTCAAACTAATAGTGCACCAATTCTTAAACGTGTCGCATTTAACTGTTTGAAAAAAAAGCATCTTTTGGTCAGCAGTTCGAGATTCCGATATTTTATGCTGATATAAAGAAACTGTTAGAGAACCATTAAATTAAGATGATTAAATGATTTTCGAGAATCATAATTCTTATAATCTTCTGTCGGTAGCACAAAAAAAGATCATGTATTTGTGAAATGTGGGATACGATGACGACAAAGACAGGACAGGTGTTTAGAATGGGTAAGGATGGCGAGAAGGCACGCAGCTGAGCATTCATTAAAATAATGTTGTTTACCAAAAAGTTTTGTCTAGAAATGAGACAGACGATGAGTCGCAGCAGATTATCCTCCCAATGCACCAAAGGTTCATTGATTAATTACTGCCTGTATACTTCCTTTTCCTTTTCATTTTTAAGTTCAACTACTATTCCTTCCTAACTTCGAGCGACATTTTCTACCAAATGCTTCTTGATAAATTCATATCACTTCCTCAGCGATGAAATTTACTTAGCCACGTATGTAGCAAGATTGAAAAGAAAAAGCTTAGACAAAGAAAACCAGTAGAAAGGTTAACAAAACTCACAAAACTGTCTCTAAAAGCCATCCATGTAATAGCAAAATTTCCAGACAATTCCAAAAAATGAATTCAGGAAAAACTTTTACTACGCCTCATATTTCCTAATGATACCTCATTGAGCACCTAATGTCATCAACACAGGTGCAGTGTAAACACTTCTGGACTTTAAAATGAAGTGAATAATCAAATTGACTGACAAACTAAAATGAATGAACAAAATCAAAAAGCAAATGAACGCAATCGTGCCGAAATTGCGAAATGTTCCCACGTTGGAGATATTTATGGACAATGAAGCACGTTTTCGATAGCGTAAAAGAAAGATGAATTTATAATTCATTTATAACCCTCTATCTGTCAAGACAAAGGGGTAGATAAAAAAGAGATTTACTAACACGAAGGCACCTTCTAAGGATTGAATTCAAAGTGAAAAAAGGAACAAGGAATTGAGACATAAAAATAAAAAAACAAGAATAATCAAAGTTCATCTGAAAGGATTTGAAAAATTAAGGTAGCATTTCCCTAGAAATGGCTACACACCTTGATTTCGGAATTTTAACAACTTCCTATTTCAATTTTTTTGCGATTGATAGTTTATTGATTACAAATAACTAAGATCGATAGCATCAATATTATTATTTGTATGACCTAAATAACCTTTGTAGGTTCGCATTGCTAGTACCTTATGAATATTTTTACCAATAGATATTTATCGGTCTTGTAGAAAGCATAACGACATTTCATGCATCAGCTTGACAAATCTAGCATGTGGAACTTTTATACCTATGCGCCTCGTTTTATATGTCCGGCCGTTGGTACCAAATCTTCATAATGACCAATAAACATTAGCTCCAAAGTTCCGGAATATATACGATTTCAATTAGGTGGATTATTTTTCACTGATTAAAAATGGATTTTCATCAGAAGCGAAAGTTATGGCAGAAAAACTAAACATGAGATTCCTTAGAACCAGCAGCAATTTGTTAAATGAATAATTATTTTACTTGTTATTGATAAAATACTTTGTTTCTGACCCATAAGCAATGCTCCATAATTGTCATGAAATATGACTCCGTAATAAAATTGGCTTTTTTTTATTCTGTACATGTATGAAATGATTTCCAGATAGAAAAATGAGCAAAGTAAAAGTTAACGTTTTCCAAGGGATGTGTTGACTGTGCTGCCATTACCATGGTGAGCTTTTAGAACTGCAACAGTTCCAGCAGGAAATATTACTCCGGTATCTATTGATTACAGTTCTAAGTAATTTGAAATATGAAAGAAAATATCCAATCAAATCAAGCAAATTAGTTTTATTTTAGCTAGAACTGATGAATGAACTCATCATCTTTTGATCGTTCATTAAAATCATAGTTTGACATAGAGAACAAATTCTGATGGATTAATCAGTTTATTCTGATATCATAAGACCTTTTACTTTTATTAGTCAAAATACTTCGTTTCTAGAAAGCAATCGAAAGCTTAAAGTTATGGAAGCAGTACTGTGATGCATACTTAATGAAAAAGCAAAATCATTTATGAGAGCTTCTTTTTTAACAACAACTACCTTGCTCATTATCTTTGGCTTGCATAATTCTACAAAGTTTTTTTTAAATGCAAACGTACAACGATGGCTTATTTTTCTAGACTCTTTTTCAGAAATGTCAACTATACACCTAAAGGTCTCTCAATATCACTGCAAAATCTCCATTTATAGGTTTTTGATAACAAAGAATGATTTTATTATGAAAAATGCAGCAAAAAGAGAGTTTTCGATATTTCTAAAGTGAAACATACTGTCAAAATAATTGAACGAAGAGTGAACAAAGTCTAAATTAAATTTCAAAATTTAATTTTAAATGATTTGAAGCTAACTTTCGAAAATATTTCCACTAAAGCATTTCTTAATTATTGGCAAATGTTTTCAGTTCTGCCTCCTATGGATGAGGAAAAAAAAAATAAAATATGATTCCTTAACATTTTGCTAGTTATCTATTTTTTATTTACACCAGGTTATATTTTCGACAAATAAAAAGTGAGTTTTTATAAGTATGAATTTTTGGGAAATAAAAGAAAAAGGAAATGAAATTCTCTAGAATTTCTAGTGATTTCAAGTATTTTGACATTGTGAAGAAGCGAACTATACTTGAGATTCATAGCGGCAATAAATAAAAATGAAATTAAAAATTAAATAAAATCGGCATTCAAGACCAATGCTTAGCTTATGCAGTTAATATGAAGGTTGATATGAACATTCAAAAATACAGTAAAGAGCGGGAACGTTTGTCTCGTTTGCATGAAAAAATAATTGCCTAATACAAGGAAATACCCATCCTAAATCTAAATTCCTCCTTTCCACAAGGAAGTGAAAATGTGTGCAATTATTTAGCAAAATAATTCATTTTAGTTAAAAAGTTAGAAAAATAGAGAAGGAAAAAAAATAAGCCACCATTGAATAAGTCAATTATTCAACTGATGCTAAAATAGCCTTTCAAATGAATAGTAATGTTTTAATAGGGAAAACTTAGTAATCCGCTCCGATTAGGCAACTCTCATTAGGAGCACATTTTCAACAAATTTTCAGAGTCTCCCATCTAAAATGAGAATTCCCAGAACAAGAGTTATTTATTACAGCAAACCAAACTTCATTGCACCACAGAATCGTCATCCATTATCATTATCGAGATAGCAATTATATCAATCTGACTAACACTCTGCGTCGAGTACTAACTGCCACATTTACAGTGTCGATCATCGCTTGATAACATGTTGTCTGGTGACATACTGCTTCGGTGACATTCAAGTGATGATACCATAACCACAGGTGATAATCGCTATAACTATATACAACTAAGGACCATTCCAGTGATGGAAATTGAAATTGCATACTATCAATAAAAACAAAAGAATGACTTTAAATTTAGGCTCACTTCATTTTTAATGAAATCATAACTACAACAACTCTAACTAGTGTAAGTTGGTCCATTCTGTTTGACACCAGATCACAACCAACCGTACATAAAAATCTGTGCAGTCTTTCTCTAACCTATCTGATTTATTAACCTCTCAACCTTTCAAAAATAACACCACATTATACATGGACAAGAGATAAACGAACCAAATTCGTCGGAAAATGAAAGGACAGGCTTAATCTTCCCAAAGTTAAGGTAGAAATTTCCAAATGTTAAAGAGAATGAGATGAAAATGATTAACTATTCCCACTTAACATGATATATGCCACCGGAGTAATTTCCACATCTTCTACAAAGAAAAAGAAAAAATGAAAATCCAACTTCCATGGCAGAAACAAAAAAATGATTGTATCTAAGAATGAATCATGATTCTGAAATGGCACTAATTCAATTTTGAATGTATACATATTAGTCCTTATAAACGAAAATGCCATCCCTTAACTTCTGTTTAATTCATTCGTATGATAGTTAAATAACTGATAATTCATACCACTTGATATTCTATTCACTAAAGCTTTATTACTTATCTAAAAACATCCCATCGTGAGGAAATACTTAGTGGATGGTTTCTTCATTGCGACATTGCGTTGTATTTGCATATTTAGCTCTCAAAAAGTGTAAAGAATGTGGAAGAGGTTACAACGATAATACTATTAATATATAAGAAGAATGGAACTAGCAACTAGTTTGTTTCCATTGAGATACTACCTCATAACTTTCAAAACAATGCACTGACGGTCCGAATGATTTTATTGAACAAAACTCTGTCCAGATACAATGCATTCTTTCGGCATACAATTAAAGCTGAGTTCATCTCAAACAAAAGCCAAAAATAATCAATAAGTATTGGAAGAAAGGTATGATAAAACTATTAATATATAAGAATACATCAAACAAATGGACGCGACAGCATCTGAACTCGTGCAATTTCAGCTAGTGCCTTCTGGATCTTTTTTATCAGTTCTTCACCATCAACAACTGCTTGTTCTAGTTCACGAGCAGCCTATAACTGACTCTGATAAGCTACTTTTGTAATATAACAAATGTACATCTACCATAAAACAGAGCTAGGAAGCTGACTATAACCAACTTTAAAGCAAAACATATTAAAAAACTTGACAGCAGCAAAGACCAGAAAGTCATTTTTTTTTTTTTGAGATCACAGCTCCAGTGACCCAGTCTCCCATTACCTGCAGCAAACCAATATTTTCAGATTGAAAAAACATACTCGATGTCTATGTTCGTCCATGTTCAGTAAAGATGAATCGATTTCTGAATTACTTGCTGCTGGTTCATCAATTGGCAGAGAATCAATCAAAATCTCAATGTCTTTAGCTGTATGGGCGATTGTTGCAGCGAAAAGGCCACAGTTCTCTTCATCTTCTAATGCCTGAATAAATAAATTTAATGAAAAATGATTATCTCAAAAGTTGGAAGGCAACTGCTGCTAAAAATACATGGAATGGCTTGAAGGACTGAAATAAAAAAAATTCATATTAAATGTATTTAAGAGTTCTAAACATACAGTGGAACTAGAATTAAACCTGTCATTATAACTGTTGTGCTGGAAAGCAATGTATGTAATCCCGGAAGATCCTAATAGAGATAGTCTACAATCAAATGTTAGTGGTAAGATCGAAAAAATGAACTTTCGATGTTCCATTGAAATCACATGGTGGTGCTGTAAGTCGTAAAACTCCAATCGAGTTACACATCAAATTTGCCAGTTCATTAACCAGGTCTTGTAACTGCGTTAACCGATCTGCCATCGTTTTGCTAAAAATTGCATAAATCACTTCCCCGAGATGTTAATTCATTTGGTAAAGCTGTGAGTACTAACTGAAAGGAATGAGCAAAACAAAAGGAATTAATTTAACACTTTTTTAGGCGATCCTCGAAATAAAGAAAACTGGTCAACGATGAATGGAACGATTTATTGCTCGATTTTCCAGTTTAACATTGCGAAATATCATTTATATTACTGGTGTGTAACCGCGCGCAGACCGGTATGAGATTTCTGTTTGCATTTACAAAGTATTATGAAGTACGCACATGTAAATGTATACAAACTAAATGTGAGAATTCCACTAAACCAATATATACTTCATACCCTGAAGAAACCTAACCAATTTATGAATTCCACTGCCAAAGAGCAAAGATTTTCTGGAGTAAAAACTTTGCAACAAGAAATTTCAATACTGAATTTACAATTCAAACAATCGAAGAGTCTAATACTTTAATCAAAAAAGTGTGGCACTAAATCGATATTAACAATGAAAAAATATCCAGACGTGATTTAAAATTCATCAGTATTTGTATTTCGTTGAATAATCTTTCGGGGAAACAACAAGACCACGACCTTTACGGGCACCTCTGTACACTGTTTCTAAGATATCAATCAGTTCTTGTCCATCAGTGATAGGCCAGTTGATTTTATTGTTATTGCCAGTGCCTAAAATTAATCAATTTTTATCACACTGTGTAGGTCGTGAAATCTATAGATTTAATTGAAATCAAGTATCACTTAGAAACATAACTGAATACTTACATACAAGTACCCAATTCGTTACATGAGCAAAAAAGAACTTTGTGCGCCTAAAAAAGTGAAATTAAAACATCACAGATTTGGCTAGTAGTTTAACATGTGAGCCAAATAATAGCTATTTACCATTACTAATTAGAGATAGAAATATATCAATAATACTGGATAATTAAACCAACCTAGGTCAACCATGATGTGTTTGTTCCGGAAAAAAAACATGACAGTGCATGGGTCATATAATTCATACATTTTGTTGAAATCAGGTACTTCTGTTGTATCCACCAAATATATCACCGCAAAATTTTTTACCTTGTTTGCAATTTTATATAAAGTCTGCAAAATAAATTATGACAACAAGTATTTCCTGATAAGCTGGATCAATTTATCTTGTGTGCATCATGGCACTTTAGATAAACGGATAGCGCTCTCACAAGTGAACACTGACAACCAGGAATTATTCTTGACAACCAGAACAAGTCATCTTCTTGAGGAAGTAAAGACTGACCTCATCCATACGCATGCAACTTGGATCCCAGTCATGACCAAACCTGATAAGCACAACGCGATCCTCCTCAGCCAGTATTGCCTGATCCACTTGCCACCCATTACTTAAATGAGGTAGCATGTACGACATCTTCGTCTCTTCGTAATGATAGGTCCTTCCTTCGAAATGTCCTTATAATGGCAGTAAATCAAAGAGAACGAACTGGAAACAAAGTTTGCATTACTCACCCCGAATTCTCTCTCGTTAGTCCTCACAGCTTTTCTCTCGACCTCCTACCATCACAACAAAAACTTCACGACCTCTCCGTCCCACGAAACCACAACTCCTACTAAACTGTTCCTCCGTCCCCTCCCTCCAATTTGACCACAGTCGCTAAGGAATTTCACGAAATCCTTTGTCGGGCCGTATTATATTGGGCATGCGAGCCATACGTATAAAAAGTTGTTTGGTGGTCGGTAATTCCGCCTGGTGCCTGGAGAACTGATAGGGAGGGTGAGGGTTTTCCCTGAAATATTACTATTTTAGAATAACTTTGGTCTGGTCTATGAAACGTCTGCAGCCTTGTCCTTTTAGTGCCTACTATGCAGTGCTGTTCTTTGTCTATCTAAACGAAGCTGATAAGATAAGGAATTGCATAATTGGTATCACGAGGTTCCCTTCGCAAGCGAATGAGTGGTATGAACCAAGTTCGATGAGATGTGCTTAAATAAAATTAAACTATTGGGTTTTTAGGTATTTTGAAACTGAAGCAATGGAAAGAAGTTGTTTACAAAACAGTAGGAAATGTTACTGTTTGAGTAGACATTGAGTAACGAATAATCTTTTTTAATACTTTTTTTTTCAGTAGGCTGATTCTTGCTTTAAACTGTTCGTGATGCATTGTTTCATAATGGGTTTCAAACTTTTCTTCTTCAGTTAACATATGGTAGCTGCTCTTGAAGACTACTGCAGTGATCACGAAGTCCTGATTTGTCAATGAAATAGCCTTATAGTGAAGAATTATGGATGATACAAATACTGCCGAAGGTGTTTTTAGTATTATGCACTGGTTTCTCTAATTAATGAAATAACATTGCCATCAATTTCCATTGTGTAATGTGTACATGATGTTTCAGGTGGAAAAGTGTCATCACGATATTATATTGTGAGACCCGAAGAAGTTATTCCATGGAATGAGCGATTATCAAAACTTCATGGTCTCACTTATGACCAACTCTTACAGTTGATCTCGCCGAACGAAGTAGCTGTTGAATTCGCTGCACGATATAATTTGATTTCAAATTCGATGAATTGTAAGCGCTGTGGACAAATGATGCTTCTGTGGAGCAGAAATGGTCTTGATGGCTTACAGGTCAGGCCAGGAATAGATAATAATTGATCTAACATTTTTAAAAGCTAGTATTATCCCTTCCCGCTCTTTTTTTTTAACTTTTATTTCTACCAAGTTCGCTGAATTCACGGACCAACAATTGGGCTCTTCAACTGTTATAGTTGTAGGGTGTTGAACCATTTCACTTACTATTACTGGCTTATATCAGTGTGTTCGAACGAGTTAGGGGTTATAAAGTATCTTAATCATAGTATGCGGGTGTTTGATAAAAATTTTATTTTTAAAGCATTTTTGCTTGCGGTGAATACATGGCATTTTTATGCACTCTCTTAGTTTTTCAGTCTCATCTAAAGCCACTTTGCAGGATCTTGATCCAACTTATTCGAAATTCTGCAGGTTAGCTGTAGCAGAGACTGGAAAAGTAAAAGGGTTTTATGACTTTCTAAATCGGCCAGCTTTATATTGCATTTCAGTTAGCTGCAAATTTTGCTTTTATTTTCGTTTATGTAGCATAAGCTAAACGGATTCATTGAAGTTAATTACTTTTCTTATTCCCTAGGTAATAGAATCTGTTTTGCTTTTAGTTACATGCGAAATAAGGTAAATTAGGAATTAATTGGATTTGTCGCTAGATGCTGCAATCATATATTCACTACTAAATTAATTCTATGTTCTTTACGTCCTAATTTCAATAATAATAATTTGAAAGTAAAAATTAAAGTTGTCATTTCTCTACTACTGCGGCTAATTCACGCTTAAAAACATTTTAATTTGTTAAGTTGCAGTGGCGGTGTATGCATGTAGTTACAAAACAAGAACGAAGAAATGGGAGGAAGCGAAATTACTGTTCATCACTATCTATTCGTCATGGAAGCATATTCCATGGACATCATTTATCGATAGCTGATATCATTGAATTTATGTATTTGTGGGCACAGAACTATAAATTGCATGAAATTCGTCTGCACACTCATTTTAGCAGCGAAATGTCTGTTGCGTGGGCAGATTATATGCGACAGATTGCATCCGGTTTTGTTGAAGCAAGTCAAACACCAATTGGTGGTCCAGGTAATTCCATTTAAATAATCATGTGCTTTATTTTCAGTGGCTACATATTTTTTTAGCTTCAAACTGTAATTTTACAATTTGAAATCTGGCTTTCCGTTTAATTCCTTCTTTTTTTTTTTTTTTTTTTTTTTTTTTGATGTCTCAAGTATTTCAGGTGTTGTAGTAGAAATTGGACGACTGATTTTGTACAAGACGAGAATTGGTGAACAGCATCCATATTTGATTGGTATGGTGGAACGAGAGACAGAAAACTGCATAATCATCGCCATTGAAAATTATACAACAGAGCGTTTAAAAGAAAAAGTTGTGCAATGGATTTTGCGTGGTACAATATTGATTTCTGATGAAGGAACCTACATCGATGGACTGAATCAGTTAGATTATCCAATTTTTATTACGGAAACTTATGTGGAAAGGTTTGAGTTAATCAACGGACAAAAGCTTAGTGTTAATAATGTTTTACTACAGAATATTTGTAATGAAGCAAAAGCAAAATTCCTTGCAATGAATGGAACTTGTAGGGCACATTTTGAGGGTTATATCAGAGAATTTCTGTTTCGCAGAACGTTTCAAAATGGAGATGAATTTGCTGGTATCATTTTATGGGCTCCATTGTTACACGTTCCTTAGTATCTACTGATTTACTTATTTTTGACTAGTTACACAGAAGTCAGACTTCGTTATAACTCTCAAGAAATTGAAAAGAGCAGCATGCAAAGTGAGAATTTCAATGACTGTTGTGATGTAATCGTTTCTGAATTGCAGTTTTTAAAACAAGCGGTGATTTTTCTTTAGTTATATGTTCTGTTTCCTCGCCGTCTCTTTGGTCGAAATTTTAAGTGCAGTAAGAAATAAACCGAACCTTTTATCCAAAATTTTTTTAAGTTAGCGTTTGAAATTGAAAGGTCAGCAATAAATGACACCTTTATATTCTGCAGGTTGTATATTTCAACTGGCACAATTGCACATTGGTAAGGATTTCCTTTAATGTAATTTATTTTAAATCGTAGTTTAGATTAGTTCACATCTTGTATAGCTCCTTCGCATTTAAGGTGCAGATCAATTTTTTTAAAAGAGTATCTTAAACTGACTTTATTAATTCGCAATTTTCCACATACCAGAGAAAAGTAGCATGGCGTTTGTGACATTATTTGCAGCCGAGGAAACTTTTTGCCAATTAGATTTAGCAATCAATTACAATAATGGGAAATTAGGAAGTGTGCACTGTGCCAAGAATTCATATAAAGTAAGCTACATTATTCTTAGGATGCGTGTGATTTGTCATTTTCTCACGTTCCTGTTTTATATCAATAAAGCAAATTTCTACAATTTGTAAAATGTAGTTTTTTCACGGTTCCAAACTCTAAACTAACTGGATAACATGTGCGCATTTCATTCCGGAGCATTCTTCAGAATAATTTAACGAAACTCGCCATTCAAGGAAACTGAATGTGAGCTCTGGATGATCTCCGTACTCGCGGAGCAATTATAGTCTCCGATACCCTTGTATTTTTCTTTTCAATATCGTCTTATTGAAATGATTTGACAAATTAGTATTGTTGGATATCTTAAATTGGTTGAAGAGTTATTTCTTGAATATTTCAAGTGTTGTGCATGTAATGATCTTGTATATTACAAATATTGTTTTATCGGCATAAATCAGGCAAGTGATTATTGTTCCTGTCAATCATCTGTTGTATAATTTCAGTGAATTTTCATTGGGATAAAGTAGTTCGGTGGCGGTGGTATGTTTCATGTTTCAGTGATATAAAGGTAAGGATAGTCATGAAATTGCAAAAATTCTTTTTAAAGTTTGGTGAGAACTTGGCAATAAGTTGATGCTTATTGCAAATATAACATATAGTGCAAGAACAGTAATAAAACAAGGGGAAATATATTAGTTGAACAACTAACTTTCACTGAATGATGCATAAAAAAACAAATAAAGTAACAACAGCCTATGGAAAATTCCTTGAGGATTCCACAAATTATGCGTGTAACTAGTACAAATGATAATACGAGTATCGTGATTCCGAAAATGCACGGTAGTGGATTTACTCTAAACATTTGATACTGTTTGTCCCGAAGGAGTTAAATGTAGAGACATGTCATCTGTATTAGCGAAATAGAACGAACAGCTAGCATTACTTACAATTAAGGCTGCTGAAAGTAACTTTTGTTATTAAGTGCCATCCTTATCAACTATCATCCTTGTTTATCATTTTCATTAGGAAATGCATGGTGTCGGCAAGAAACCGCAACCCTTGCAAAAAAAATCTAGGGGAAAATTCCATAATGCAGAAATGAGAGATATGGAAAAAGGAAAACTCAAAAACTAAAGCACTGTAAACAACAAATTATCGCTTTAACAAACCACCCTGAGAAACAAACGCAATTTGGGAGGGGTATTTTTCCATGTCAACTTTCAGTCTACAGTTTAGTTTTGAAACAAATGCAATTTAGGAGAGGTATTTTTCCATGTCAACTTTAAATCTATAGTTCAGTTTTCCTCGGCTCTTCTTCCTCATCCAAATCAACATCTGAAACATCGATTTCTTCTTCAACAGGAATTTCGCCATCCTTGCCATCCCATGGTTTTACATTCGAGATCTTCGGAAATTCCGCACCTTTCATCGGTGCTGTTTGACCTTTACCATAAGAAAGGTCTCTTAAAAATTCATTTATGCCGGCAACACCAAATGAACCCTGAAAAACGTCAAAATCAATTGATCCAATAAAAATCCATTCCATAAGATTGCTGTCCAGAAAGCTTCTTTCATCAATAATAATTCATGAAATAATTTTGACTGAGATGTAATAAATCTGAACATTACAATTCATGATGGATTAGGCACTTTGAAGAACCAAAACAAACTTTTAACATTGAAAATTTCATTTTACGATAGCTCATCGCTGCCACAGCTGGATAGCCAAAACCACCTATTCCGAATGCTTCTTCTAGTTCAGTTTGCTTGCCTGCTTCCGTCCAGACCCAGCCCCATATGTTTCTTTTAAATCTATTTGCGGACTCTCTTAAAACCTAAAATGAAACGCACGAAATGATAAAATGATTACAAAGAAATAAAAACAAACCGTTTGAAAGTTTTGCAAATATTAACTATTAAAATACAGTACTTCTAAATAACCGTTCCTACAGCTACTTTGACAATCGAGAATATGTGGCAGTACAGCAATTATACAAAGTTGCTTTTCTTTGCATGCGTTATCGACAACTTCTTGTGACACTATTTCAACAACTTCTGGTGCTGGCATATTTTCAGCAACCTAAAAACGAAAGAAAAAAATAGTATTCTGGAACGAACAAGGGAATGACATTTCTTTGGGTGATGTTCGGTATTTTGATTTTGAACTTCAAGACAAAACTACGTAGTTAAAACTGACACTTTAAAAATGTACACTACAACATTACACAGAATATATGTATAGTACCATGAAAATATTTCAATATACGTACTTTGTTAAGTGCATATTGGACGATATCATCACTGCTTCGTCCACCAACGTAATCTTCAGCATCATTAACACCTGAACCTGGTGCGAAATATTTGATCGTTGGGAAACCTTTGATACCGAAACGTGTTGCCATCACTTGATGCACTGTTGCATCCAAAGCACCAAGCTAGTAGATATGCGTTCATTTAGTGAAAATCAATGATGAAAGGCAGTAATTTTTATAACAACTAACTTGAAACTTGATTTTTCACAAAATTTAATCACAGGAATACAAATGAATGAATTTATTTAAAATTGTTTATGGGGAATTTTTCAGTATGTAAAATAATAGAAATATGAGAAACAGTTTTTACCTTTACTTTACCAACTAATTCCGACGCAGCCATTTCCCAATGTGGCTTCAAAGCTTTACAATGGCCACACCAGGGTGCAAAGAATTCAACAAGCCAAATATCTTTGCTATGAAGCACTAATTCCTCAAAGTTGCTATCGGTTAGCTCAATCACATCATTACCGCTTCCTTTTTTCCTATCACTGGAGCTACTTGAACTGCCAATACCTAACTTCGTATTTACTGTCTTCCGAAGTTCATTTATTAATGAATCTGCCATCGCCTGTGCTGTTCGAGGACCTTAAATAATTTTATTAATGAGATTCCTACAAGTATTTAAAGATGTCAAAAGAGCCAGTGCTGTAGTAAATGGATGAGTTGGATCTCTAATTTTTCAAAAAAAATTGATACTGATAGGATTATTGAACTTTATTGAATATGAAGCTATCAGACCAAAAGGTAATGGAGAACGATGAAAAAAAAAACTGACCTTGATAATCTGTTGGACTCTTCTTATTAGCACCAAATATTTTAATCGTAGGGAAGCCTTGTACATTATAAGGTGCACCTAATGACTGATGTTGCGTCATGTCCACTGCTCCAACTTTGAAAACACCTCTCAGAACCTTTGCCAGCTTCAAATATTCCGGAACTAATTTCTGGCAATGACCACACCTATAAGAATCATTTACTACAGAAGTTGTTAACGCGTATGCTGCTCGACAGCATGTTTTTATTCGTTCTGAGATGGCTTTTTTTCGTTATCCCTTAGAGATATCAAGTCAATTACTGCTTGAAATAAGTAAACACAATCTCTAAGTAAAATAAGTTGTCTTGCAAAATCAAACACAGAGAGTACGTCACACCAATACAACAAACAAACACGACATACCACGGAGCGAAAAATTCAACAATCCATATTTCATCGCTATTCAACACTTTCTCATTGAAATTCGATTCCGTCAATTTGATTACATCGCGATTACCATCATACAGTGCAGTCGATAATCCAATTAGAACTAAGACATAAATATGAGTGATAACATTTTTAAATCATTCACCGCGGTAGTGAAAAATTCTCGGAGATAACATTCAGGCTACACCCTTATGCATCTTATACTTCAAAATGTTAGATTTCATCATTATGATGTACAGGACATATAATGGTAAGCAGCATCCTTTTTACAACAGTCGCACAGGAATATTTATGTACTAGATTTTATCTTTTTCCATTTGATATTAGTTGATATTTCTTTAGTTTTATGATTCTTTCCGAAAAAAATATTCGAATTCTGTTAAACTTTCCCGGAAACGATATTCCAAGGGAAGATGTACAACTGTGGAAGGAGGAAGGATGAAGTAAGCAAATTTTATAGCCAAGTATTAGAAACACCGAATGTTATCCTCTAAATGGTCAGTTAACAGCTCTGTAATGGAAAGGAAAAGTACCTGTGCAGAGAAGTGACTTCATCTTGAACAATTCGAGCTCACTCCAACGCCCTCTCCTTAACAGTGAGAAAGTGAAAGAACGAAGATGGTTTCTGTCGCTACCACGCCGGATTGTTCGATTGGCTGCTTCCCCTCTGAAATCAACGTCACACTTCCTGCTTGGGTCTCGCAGCGAATTCATTTTCAAACTTCACTTTTAGCAGATGATAATTTTCACAACACTTTTTGATATATCTTTTCGATGCATTCTTTGTGGGGACGGGGCTAAGAGGAACAGACCGGGTATTTCCGGAAGTATATTGCAACTTCTAGGGCACAATACTCCACGATTGAGTAAACTGTGCTTCACTGCATTTCATTCAGAAAGTCTTGAACACATGAATTTCACTACTGACTTCTAAGAACTCTATGTCCTTTGAAGTCAAGGTTTAAACAGAAAGGTCACGTACGTTCGACAGCACTTTGTCTAAAACAATCGATGGAAGTGAAGTTTCATAGTGAGGTATACGGTTGAGAGAAGAGGATAGAGATGTATTTCAAAAATTTGAATTTCATTACTCCTGCGCGATTGTACTGTTGAATTCATGGGACAGTGCAGTGCACGTTGCAGTAGCATACTTGGCTGTAGCAGTATTTACATATCGATCGATAGGGAATCACAGTGCGGGCTTTACATGTTTTGGTTTTAATTTCGCGTCGAATTTTTCGCATACGGTTTATTGCTGAATCGAACTGATTGCTAATGACAGGAATGAAGTGGAAGTGTACCTTAGGTATGTCGGGAACTGGTGTATCCTCGGGATAGGATTTTGATTATGGAAGTGGTTCTATGCATGTGCTTCGGTCGTTCCTGCAATGATTAAACTTTTCTGACATAGCTCAGTGGGTACACGTTATGAATCATTACGATAACTAGTACACGAATTGATGGAGTGAGCATTATTTATGCTGCTTTAGGAACGTTTTCGCTACTCATTTATTGTTCAATTACAGTTTATTCAAAAGTAGATCAGATGGCGAAAGTGGCGTTAACTGATGGTCAGTATATGAATGCTACTCAGAAATTCATCAGTGAAAAATTGAAGCAATTTGAAGAAGCGGGTGGTTGGGGAGTAGTCAGTGAAAACGCTCAACATTGTACCTATCACGTACGTTGTCTTAATTTCCAAATTAATTAATCAAGTGAGAGAAGTACATTTTGGTTTCACTGGATTTATTTGGGAATGTACAAGCACAGCAAGATTACAGAGCTCAAAGTAATCGAAAATATATCGAATATTATTGGGAGGATTTTTACATGCAAATGTATTTTTCAGCGTTATCTGGAAGCAGGGATTAGGGATTGTGAAAACGCTGCAGAACTGATCAAAAGTCTGATGGTCACATTACAAGCAGTAAAGCGCGAAATGCAGTCACAAATTAAACGTTTAGAAGCTAGACAGTCTGAACGTATTAATTTTATAAAAATGGTTGAAATTATTGATAGTGCCGCAAAAAAAGCAGAGAGTAAGGTTTAGATTGCAAACATAACTTAGAACACAGGGTTTTTGTGTTCTACCAATAAATATCTTTGAGTGACCTAGGTCTTCATTTTCATGTAAATTATGGTCAAATTTTATATTCGAGGTAACAATATGTATAGATATCTGTGAAAACTGCACAAGGAACACTAAGAACGATGGCAAGCAAACCGAAGGAGGCAGTCAATTTTCTTCTTCCCCTTTCACTCCTCTTTTGAATGTGTAAGTTGTGATTTCATTCTTTTTTCGTGGTCACTGTTAATTAAGAAGACTATTTCTTCTCGATTTGCTATATGAGTAATTTACTGCAGTCACATTTTTTTTTTTTACAGAACTTTAGCTTCAGGACTTCAGGCAACAGCTAGTGTCTCGGAAAGTCAGGCCACTGCTCAAGGTACTTTTAAAAATTCCAAATTTTTTGAATCACTGATCATCATCTTAACATGGAAAAAAGTTTTATTACATAGAGCCATTGTCTTCTAAAGACTGGAAGGACTTTGGTGGGGTTGAGCATCGCCTCTTGCGGGAATTTCATTTAAGACTAGTTTTATCCTCATTAAGACTTTTCGTCCCTGAGTAAATTTCAGCACAAAGGAAACCAATTAAAACTTTTGTCGAGAAATTATACAGGCCGCCAGCTTCTTTGACAGGCTCATTCACAGTTGATCAGGATGAAGACACTGTCTTGTTTTTGGAGTCAGTGCCTATTTTAGCACTTCATGACACAACAGTGATTGATAGTACTCCGAAAGCTAAGAACAACTTGGACACAGTGATAAATGTATGTTTCAAGTTTGTGGGGATGTAGGAATGGAAGCATGAAATAGTAACCTTGTTTAGGAAGTGAGAATTATTTTTGAATTCTCTATATTTACAGATACTTGAATATTTTGTGTATTTTGAGGAATCATGCAAAATCTCTATATCCACATTTAGAAATACATTATCGCATTTTATCCTTTGCTTTGCTCGGTGCTCACAACTGTTAGGACTTTGTACTTCGGAGGTGTCACATGCAGTATATTTTATCTTTATATTATCGATTTGGATTCCCCCTACTACTTTTTCCAACGATCATTAGAAATTACACATCCTCAAAATATTTTTGACCGTCAAATCTAGGATATCTTCTAGTCAGAATATATAAAAAAAAAAANNTAAATAAATATAAAAAAAAAAACATATAAAAGCTGGATCCTCAACAAGTTTTACTCAGGTTAACGGTTATGCTTCTAGAGCTCGCAGAAAGAAAGTGTAGAACCAGTGCGTATATCAGAACCTCCAGTAATGAAGTCCGAACTTGCAAAACAGTGGATTCGTGAAGTTGCAAAGAAAATGTTTTAAGTTCATGATACAACTACCATTTCAAAACGCTATGAGGCTTCGAAGTGCTACCTCGAAGTTTCTTGAAAACTCCGATTTCTTTGACTTCTTATGGTGAAATATTTCATATTGTTAAGTTTGGATGTGAAGTAGAATTTTGTTTAAATGGAGGGGCAGACTCCTATTTCATATAAATAATACGGAATTGTATTTTTGGCGAAGCTGTTATTAGGAAAGTCCTGTATCAGAGAACAATGCTTTGAAGCTGCGCACTGTGCTGTAAATACATTTGTTTCAAATTTGTGAGATAAATTATTTTTTTATGGGAACTATAAAGAATACGTTTCGAATATTTATTACAATTGCGTAAGTGAGAGTAATTATGAAAAATAGTGTTCAAGATATATTAAGCGGATAATTACATGAATGACAATACAGTCCATGAGCTTATGAAACAAAAAGCGTTACTTTGCACTCAGTTTGAGTTAGATTGTGGAATCGGAGTAGCAAGGACTTTTTCGCTCAAAACTCCCCTCGTGTCATACCTATATTTAGAATATTTTCTAGATAACTGGTATGACATTACATAATCATTCTGCCATTTTGTTAGAATGAAAATTAAGATACTGCGATTTTTCCCCGAGGTCTCTGTTTAGGGGTTAAAGAAACAAATCTTTTGACTCGTTATCAAGACTTCCATTCCAAAATTAATTGGAAATTTAATGAGATCCCGTAACTGGTTCTTAGTAATATGCATTAAAGACACCAAAACCTAAAAAACCGGCAAAGCAAGGGTTGTTAGGGTTGTATAAAGTCGCATGAAGAGGGGTTCAAATTAAATTCACCGGATATTAAGTTAACATTAAGGGTGTCTTCACTTGCTAATCTCATATAAACGAAAAGCAGCTAAACTCGAGGTTTCCCTTATTATGTTCATTTGGCAAATCACTTTTTCGATACTGACATTGGGAGTAAATAGTTTTTCCATCCAATAAAGATAAACTGGGAATACTGCGTTAAATGTACCTCTTTATTGTCAAATATGCTGACCCATAATGAGGACGTTTTTATGGAATCTGATTTCATCACCGATATGAGAGATTCAGCAATTTTTTGGATAACATGATTATACATGGAAATAACTGAGACTATATACTGAAATATGGGATGGCCGCCTGTGCCTTAAATTACGCTGTCTTTCAGCATATTATAATCAAAAGCGCAGATACATTTCACCTACCTAGCGTCATAAATAGGTAGCAAAATCAAGAGGGGCAAGCTTCAAATTATCCCCAAGATTCTCGATTTTATTAAGGAAAACCATTAGTCCGGAACTCATTATAAACTGATTTCAAAAGCTCTCCTTCAAACCCATGTGCACAAATTAAGGTTTTCGCTTCTTCGATATCAACAGTAGATTTCCAGAAACGCATATTTTTGTTATGCTTAACGGATAGGTTAAGTAACTTCGCCAATATGCCGGCATAAATATCGTCAAGGGAATAAAGTCTCGTATGCTGTATTGCATAATACATTTCACGAATGGTCTGCGACGACAATAGCACCGCACCGGCAGATACATAAGGTGGATAACGATTGAATGGATATGATCCAATGGATACCTGTAAGTGACTACTTTGAGAAGCATGCTTTCTGTTTCTTTGCACAGTGAACAACATTCTAAATTTATACAAAAACAAATCAATCTGTATTCGCCTCACGATCTTTGCAATCCCAAGCATCGTTATATCACCAAATGTGTCACAACACTCATCGTTGATGAACTACCGACTAAGTTGTAAAGCCAGGAATAAAGTACTCATTGTGAATGCGATGCATAAACGTCTCTCAACACAGTGTGGAACGCGTCGATTCACAAGCTAAAGCTTCCAAAGAGTATGTTGACCTCTTTTTCTGCTTGCGCTTGTTTCTGACCTAGTTTGATATTTATTTCGGCAAGTCTTCAGAAGTTCCGTATGTGGATTTTATCAGATATAAAAAGATGGTACTGCAATTGTCGATGGTATTATGGAGGAAGATCGGCAGAAATGCAATGGACATAAGCTAATTAATGATAGAATCCTTTCATCATATGTTTTACAACTTCGTAATGCACACATGTTTTCAAAGGATTATTCAACTTACCGCGTTCAAAATACATAAATCTTTTAATATTTGCCACAGGAAAAACCTTTAAAAGTGTGACTATTGTTAAAGTTAAGGCTTTCATTCAAATTCAGAAAGAGTTAACCTTTCACTAACTGCACTGATCTTATATGTTGTATTGTTATAACGATGATAATTATCACTATATGAATAAATAATTATAAATAATTTACCCGATGTTTATGAAATCTGGTCCTAAATGGTCGCGTATCAAATCTCCAACCCATATAAAGTCGATCATGTGAGTTATACTTTTTCACTTCTGTTATTAAGTTTCGCACCAAAACCAAATAATCATCATCGACAAAAAACGCAAACGGAACAGTGTACTGCTGATGACAATAATTGAAAGAAAACTGCACTGCTGACAAAAACTGAAGGACAGAGTATCAGTTAAAATGGCTGCTTAGATTCTGAATCCGAATGATCTACTTTAGCTCGCCAATCCTACATCCAGTTCCCTTTCAATATATTTCACTTCACATTTCGCAATAATATTCCCTACTATGATTAAATTATTTATTTGAATGAAGGCTATAAATAACTTCAATAGAATTCGGGTTATTTTTTGGGATCTGTCGCTACCACGTCACAAACATTCACCACTGATTGAATAGATTTCATAGAAATTGATTTTCTGGAAATCCTTGTTGCCAAAATCTTTACATACTTTAGGAAGATGGGTAATTAGCTTCATCACTGCAATTTTCATCCAATACATTCCATTCTCATCAAGTGAGAATGCCGAGAGACGCCCTACCTACTTCCAACAGACTACTGATTCAAGTGGCAATAAAAAATTGATTTCCTTCTCTGTGATAGATGCAGAATATGGAAAATTAAACTTTTCTTTCCTAGAAAATCTAGAGTTGGATTTTCTGTAGAACTCATATACTAGAAGATAGTAAGCAGCTTATATTCAAAAATAAAGAACCTTTAGCGTGTTGTTCCGATAACTGTCAATATAATCACCAACTAATATATCTTTATATAAAGTAATTTCTTCTTGTAGCTGTTTACTTGTCTGTCCAAAAGATTCTCGACCAATCACAAATACTGTCTTAATGGTGAACTCTGAATAGTTGCGTACTGAGCCCCATGTGGCACGTATTGTTTCTCGTTTCTGAGATTTCATACAGTTCATTTAAATTCATGTTCATCAAATATCAAGGGACAGCAATTCTCTTCTTCCTATAGATTAAGCAATTCTTACATTCCTTCAAAATAATCTAGAAAATTTCAGTAGCAATGTGAGGATTGATTGATGGATGTTTGTAGTCTACTTTAGAATTTTCAACAAAATGCACTTATAAAAGAGGTGTTTTTAATTTCAGGAAAAGTCGCATTTCGTAGAGATGCGTCTCCATTAAAAAAAGTTTGCAAGAAACTTACTAAGAAATGCAATGGTGAGGATTTTACAATGATCAGTAAAAATTTATCCCCTTCTCTGATAACCTGGCATGCAGGAGTAAGAAATGGCTCAAAGTAAGTCCAATCATTTTCGTAAAAATATGATGCAGGTTGACCATTTAACTCTAGCATTACCTGTAAATGAGTTCGAACATTGGTAATCGATGCTTATTCTGCAGTAAAATAAGCAAGTCTCTGTAATAAAAAAAATTTCTATAAAAACATGGAAAAACAATTCCTAACAAATGAGGAATTGAATATTACTTCGATTGCGAAAAATCTCACACTTTGTCCTCGATTCCCTTCAGCCTGTTCCATATCGTCAGGTCACACCATGGAATAGTAAGTTATTTTATCCCGTCAATATTTTTAAATTTTCCTAGTATATCGTTATATTTATCAGAAGCAATATATCTGTGACCAGAAACTTTCTAAAATTCAAAAGTACCTGTTTCCGAACATCTACATATGGCGGCCACTCAAATTTCGAAAAAGATTTCTCGAAAATATAATCAGTCCAGCCTAGGGCCCATAAAAAAATTATAAATAGACAGGGACTTGCTCCATAACTTCTCAGATTTTTAAGTTTAAATATTTTGATCAACATTCGAACCACCTCAACATTATAACCTGAAGGAAATTTAATTCCCAGAATGTAAATTCACATCAAAATTTAGCAATCTTCCAAATCTGCAGAAAAAAACTAAACCACAATAACATAAATTTGTGTTCTCTTCCAATTTCGTTAAGCAGTTCAATTTATTGTTTTTTAGAAAGCCGGAATTATAGGTATGAGAAAGATCAAAATTTCGGCGCGCAATTAAGCATGGGACAAACCACTGGCAGATGTTTTTCTGCAAACACTGTTCATGAGTCCAAGTTGCTTCAAAAGAAACGAGTATGGCCTTTACCCTCACCTGCTATTTATCATTTGTGCCCCGTCTGTGTGATATGTTCAATAAATCGAACCTGCAAAATGAACTATTATCATCTTATGATGCATTTTGCATCACTTTTGTACGAAGTACAACAATAAAGTTGATAAGCAAGAAAACGAAAAGACAGTTTAACAAATACGGCTAACACGACGGTTATATCCTTATACCTCTTGATGGTAATGTTAAGATGGACATCCTCTAGGATCTGCGGCTAGTGGATTAAAATGACTGGTTCGATCGCCCCGGTCGAGAATCTAACAGTCTGTCATTCCAGCACACGGCCCAGTCTTTAAAAACAATCTCTACATACATTTTCGGGTATTTTCGTAGATGCGCCCTGCAGTACGTTTAAAGAATCGAGCATCACACTTGAGTACAACAGAATTGAATTAACGGTGTTAACATTCCACGTGAACTGATCTCTAGCTTATTTGTTCGTGGTGGCATGGGCTTATTACCTCAACCTAAATTACCAAATCTTAGAAAAACTAACGGAAAAAAAAACGCAGATTAAAAAAGAGTAATTTTTGGGTAGGAGAAAACCATATGCAAATAATTCTGTCCAAAACTTTTTCATTCACTGAGACATTCAAGATCTAAAAGGTAAAATCTGTTTCCAACAGTTATAAGTTGCTTTTGATGCATAAATTACTACTGCTAATCGTTATGCCGTTTATCCTCCTTTGTACTCAGTGACACAGCAGTAATGGATGAGGGGAGAATCCACAAAATTTAGCTAATAACTCAAAATTTTTTTTTGGCATTCATTCTTATTGTTAAATGAGTAAAAGTGTTGATGGAGGTACGAAGTAAGGATGACATAAGCATCAAACTTTATAGCTTGAGAAAGTGAATGAAAATACCCATATCTAGCAACAAAACAAAACGTAATATGTCCATTAACGTTATACACAAGGGAAATAGAAAGGATTCTGCCTATTTTAGTATCGCTTCCTTTCATAAATAAACCTTTTTTTCCCCTCGGCTATAATATGTGAGTATATATTTAATCTTATGTTTCAAAGGTCTGACTCCATTCATAACTGAAGTAGTAAGTTCAAAAATCATCCAAATCAATCGATAAACTGAGATCAACACAACAGACATCCCCAAGTTCGATCGTTCTTTGTTGAAAGAAAGATGTACCAAACCGATAAAGTACTACAAAAAAGAAATGAAGAAATGAAACTTGGCATATTTCCAAAGCGTTAAATATTACACTTCAGGTAATTCCTTCTCTAATGATTGTCAAAGTACACCCGACACTACATAACAACCTTCTTTGTTTAACGATGACAGTTCAATAAGCACAAAAATTACTCGCCCTAGTTGCGAGGTGCAAACCTTTCCCCTGAATGTCTACGAAAAATGGACTCGTTGGTAGGGAAAAAAATTCTGATAAATCATAACAGACTACTGAATGCAGCAATCAGCATTAAGAAATGTTTGTTAAATCTAATAGATAAGCATATTGGCGGGAATTATTTTGAACGATTGCAGACTATGTGCTGATGCATTTGTTATCTTGCAAAACATTTTATTCAACCAATAAAATAATTGAAATATCAAACTACAAATCTAAAAATAAGTAATGCTTGAAAAAACTTCACAGAAACTTCTCTAAATTTCGTGCAAACGAACAACTGATAAGCCTACGACTGAATGAAATCATAAAAAGGATACTTTGTTCCCTTCAAAATTTCATGTTTTCGTGTCGAAAGTATGTTTGTAACCATTAAAAAAAAAAATTAAAGAAAGTAGTCTGAGTTGGTCATTGCTTTAAGCACGAATTTCGAAAAAATACTATGAATACCATGAATTGGGAGAAGCATTAATTGATTTCAAAAGAAGTCTCCAGATAAAAAATGAGAAAAATAAATGAACAGCATCAAGAACAAGAAACTTGAGAGCTTCAAGTCTTCTTCACTTCAAAAATCCACGGACACATGCAAAACCGACATACAGATGAGTTAGAAAAAAAATTAGAAAATGAATTAAAAAATACAAAACTCAAGAAATATCCTCGCCCATACTCCGTACTTCTGCCTCTTACTCTGCACTTTTCTCCAAAATGCTTTTAATAGTAGTATTTCATATATCTACATGCAGGACTTCAAACAGATCAATCGTGCAATAGTAATAACATTTTATAAAGGATCATTTGAAGACGCAATTTGTTAGCATAATATTGCTAGTATTATTTAGACTTCATATCCATCTAAGTACAAAATAATTCAGCTAAATTAAAAGTTCTGAGTAGAGCGTAATACAGTCAGCAGTTTTGCCGTCGATCACTGACTAAAATGAAAATGAGCAGTAGCAGACTAAACTTAACTACCTTCGAGAAGCTAATGGAAAAAAAAATAGAATTAGAAAACAAAACTTCCAATTAGCTGAGCAGCTCAGAAAAGTTCGGGACACGAAATTAAACTTGAAACGCAAACAAAAGTCGCAAGCAGTCTAATTTGAGAAAGGATGTGGAACTCTTCTGGAAAGCTACTCAGCGATCGACATCTCCAGTTCATCTAATTTCTCTATTAGTGCCAATTTCTCCAACCAAGTAATTCTGAAAAATAAATAAATATCCCAACAAATTGTTCCGGACTTCATCTTCCCATTAAAAATTTCATTTACATGAAAAGGTTGTTATACAGATATTTTCTTTCATTTGGTTCCTTTAAACCAATCGGATTCTCGAGAATATTCTGCTTTACTTTGACTACTTTTCTTCTCTCTTCTTCAATGATCTTTTCTTGTGTTGATAACTAGTGAGTAAAGCGAAGGAACAAACGGGATAAAAAGCAACTTTAAATTCTCAGAAAATCTGGGTCGAAATAATCGTACCGCTATTCAGCATTTCAATAGAAGAAAGAAACTGCGTTCCATCGAAACCACCCAGAAGGTAAATTTCATCGTTCGAAGTTACTGTAGCCTTCACATTAGCACGTGGAGTAGTAAGTGATGGACCGGAACGCCATTCTCCAGCTGGACCATCCAAGATTTCGACTGAGTTCAATGAGTGTGTGCCATCATGACCACCAATAACAAATAAAGAATCTATAAAATACCACAGCCAACCAATTCTCGTCCACAGATTGATATTCAGCATTTAATTAAATGCGACTGTAAGCAATCATATCGTGTTATCAAATACGCAGCAACTCGACTCGTTTAAGTGAAAAGAGTATATCTCGGCCTTAATGAACGTATATATATTCAAACTGACTCAAAAAGTTTCTAACAAACTTTTTACTACGGCAACAGCAGATCCACGCCTAGCTGTTTTCAAAGGAGCCAATTTTTGCCACTTTCCTATCCTTGGGTCATAGGCATCAATCGATTCCAAACATTTCCAACCATTGCATCCACCACAAACAACCACAAGGCCATGCCATGCAGTGCAACCAGCCTGTCGAAGGATTTTCAATGAAAATCATATAAGTTCTAACAAAAGAATGAGCACCTGTTGGTATGACCGAAAGAATATTACCTGAAAACGTGCTGTTCGTAGCGGGGCTATCGATGTCCATTCATTCAGTTCAGTACTATACCTTTCACATTCACTCAAAACGTTCTGCTCGCAACAGCCTCCGATGCAATAAATCAGTCCATCCAAAGCGGCACAACATGAAATAAAACTTTTTATTTCTTGACCAAATTTTCTTTCTGAAAAGTGCCAGAACAATACACACTCCCACAGAGAACGTAAGAATGGGTAAAACAAATGAAACCTAGATATCGAGAAAGTAGGTAGGACGAAAAAAAATTTTTAAAAACCAGGAATTTTTATTTCAAAACGAATCTTTCGGTGTGAACCATGAACCTGTGTGAAAAACCCATTGGTCTATGTTCTCTATCATAAATCAATCTAACGATTCATTTCTTGTTAACAAAACCTATATGTCCTACAGAAAAATCTGAGTTTCTTGCTTGGAAACTAATTAATGAATGTAAAAAAAAACCGTTGTGACTGCGTCCTTGGTACAGTGATTTTACTGGTGTCCACTTCTCGACTTTTGGATCGTAACATTCCACCGTTTTTAGATCAACACTTCCACTACTACCTTATTAATGAAGTCAGTGTTTTTTTTTTTTTTTTTTTTGTTTTTCAAATCAGTAATAACTGAAAAACATATCAAAAACTTTCCTAATGACAAAATAAGTCGAACAAATCCCGTGACGAGCAGGAAAAAAAATTCAACGGAATGTTCTGTTCGAAAACTGCTTACTCAAGATATTAAACTAGAGCAAGAAAGCACCAGCAACAGCGTAAACTTTGTTTCCCACAACAGCCGCATCGAAACGGCCTCGACACTGAGCCATGTCGGCTAGACGACGCCAACTACCTTCCAACAAATTATATTCTTCCACTGTCTCCAAACATTTACCACGATCATAACCACCTATAAATTAAATATCAATATCGAGAACAATATTAAGTAAATATAAAAATCATGCTTAAAACTATAATGCAAAATTTTTCTTAACTTTGCAACCGATACTATTTCGAATTTATGGAATAATGCTTACCACAAACAATAATTCTGCCATCAATAAAGGCACCTCCAACGGAGCATCTAGGACTTTCCATCTGTGGTAGTGGGACACGTGAACTACCTACTGATGACAATAATCTATAATGAAAAACTTGAGCCTTATTGTAAAAAGAGGCTAGGAATTTATCAAGCAAGAGTTTTTATATAAAAATAGCTACAATCAAATCATAAAATACTTTTTTTTTCAGCGTAATCTCTTTCTTCAAAAGTTAGTACGAGAGATCAATACTGAACTTCATACGTTTAGAAACTTAGGAAACAAATTTTGAATCTATACCTGACGACTGTTTCGTTTCCCAATTTCCGCTGCTGATCAGTTTCAAGGCTTAAAGAAGGCTCAATATCATATAAAGTCATACGTGATTTTATAACATTTTCAGCTTCAGAAAGCTGAATGCTGAGAGCAACCAAACACCGGTGAAACACTGCCAATGTAATCCAGAAATCTTCTGCAAAGGGGAAATTAATGCTTTTGCAACTATTATTCGCCACATTTTTCATTTATGTAAGGTTTTATTAAAGTCATGACTTTAGTCGGCTAAATCAGCAATGACGTCTAGCCATTCGTTGCAAAAATGATCATGCCATGACGGCTAAAAACACTGCTGAATAATTCTTTCAAATTAAGTAGCATTCCCAACATACATTCGGAATACAATTTTATTATTTCCGTTTCATTTCCAAAAAATTTTCTTTCATGTATTTACAATGTGAAGAAGTGTTAACATTATAAGCTCACCGGCAGTACGATGCACGGCGATTAGCTTATAAGATTCATCTTCAGATTCAGTATTTGAGCTTACTGAACTGTTACTTTCAGCAGACGACAGTTTTGTGTTGCTCAAACGACCTAAATTCAGATGCACTGATGTTGCACCTGTGATATGATGAGCAGGAGTTTGCACCTCCAATACTTTGCTGGAAATAATTAAAATTTTATAGTGTTCCTGCTTATGAAGACAATAACTGCCTATAAAGTGATCACCATTCCTTCAACATTGATCAACTATAAAATAATTTAAAGAAAAAAAATATTTAAGAACCTTGATTTGAAAATAATTGTTAAAGTTACCTTCCACTGTAAGTGCGTGGTAAATAACCACCTGTACGCTTGTAATCTTGAATTATGTCAGATGCACCCACAGAACTGTGATCATCTATTTCCAAGCAATCATGTAATCTATCGTCTGCTTTTGTATATAACATATGGGTCTAAAATGGATCCATGTCTTAATTTTAAGTTGACAATAATTTAGAATCGCGAAAAAAAAATATGTAAATAAATTGCAAATACTTTTAATTTTTTTTCTTTTTTGCTTTGAAAGTACCTTTTCCACGAGCTGTTCAATCCATTGTTCAATGCGATCGTTCGCATGAGGTAAAGATTGGAAGTACTGTACAACACGCAGTGCTATATCCTCGCCACAGCAAAGCAACTTTGTATTATCACTATTCAAAATTAGACGAACCTGCAAGAGCTCTGAAAGGGTTACTTCATAATTGAAGTTAACAATAACTTGCTAATATTTTTAAGTTTTAGCGGTTGATTTTATTATACCTTAATAAGAGGCAAATGGGTGAATTCTGGACTTTCATTAACAATTTGTGCGAAATTTTCAGCAATAAAACTATCAACTTGTTCCACAAGTACATCATCATTGATGTTAGCTTGACAACGAATTCCTGAAATTTTCTTATGATAATTTAAAAATTTTCGTAATTATATGACAAAATTATAGCTCTTAAAAAGTAACTACAATTAAAAAAAACATCGTGAGCCTTACCGATACAATCCATTATGTTAAGGTGTTCGATAAGATACCCAGCACATGTTTTGGCAACCGGAGCTACTTGAAGAGCACAAGCTGTTTTATAAAGTTCACCAACTTTCTTGGTACTTATTTTCAAACTGGAAAATATTGTGTTGATATGACCTCGAAAATAGAAAATACTTTGGTATAACATGGAAGCAGCTATCAAATAACGGAAAATACCGAAACGACAGATGGACTGCTGAGAGTGTTTTGTAATTATTGACTACATAATCAGGAACTTACTGAGAAGAGTAGGCATAATTTACAATAGCTTCGAAACAATCATAATCGGCTTCAGCAAATTCATAGTAGGAAAGTGGCTGTGATAAAGCCGGTGAAACAAGAGCTGGCGAAACAGTACCTTTTGTCGACAATACTGACGTGCCAATTTGTTCTGTAGCTGTTATTGATAGAGGATTAGAACTCATTGAAAAAAAAAAAGATTATGAAAAGGTACTAGAAATGATCTTCAATAACCGCGATAGGGACTATGTTTCGTATTTGGAACAATTTTGCTCCTTATCCTACCAATATTAATATATCAATGTATTCCATCTCAACCTCTAGTGTTTTAAATGCACATTTTGGAAATAACTGTATCAAGCTGTTTCGCTTTAATTTAAATAAAATTCCGAAACAAATATCTGATGCGGGCAAAAATTACTTGAAGATTGGCCTCCGTTCTCGCTTCTGACAAACATATCCATTAAAGCAGGCGAACAAGCAGCCAGGACAATCTGGAACTTTAATACGCGCTCAGAAAAAAAGTATATATGTATATATACTATATAGACTGTAGCATACTTTTTAATTGGTTTAAATTGAGAAAATAAGAGATCTAGCTGAAGAAAAGTGAAACCTTATGAGCAAGAATTTCCTTTTCATGTACAAAAAGGACGACATCACAGAGCTCGCGATTTCTGCGAAAAGTGTTCAAATGATAAAGCAGAGTATCCTATAATCAAATAATGTATTATAATCAACTATTTCCTCTTTCTTTCCGGTTATGCATTGGGATGTTCCTTTCTTATTACACTACTTGAACGAAGAATAGCAACAAGCAGAACAAAAGCAATAACGCAGATTAAATAATTTCTAATAAATATGCAACAACACAGAATGTACTTTACTTACTTGCACGGAGTTATCATATATTTTTAAAGTGATTTCTTCATTACAAATAATCATCGAACCGTTTGATCCACTTGCGTGTAGTAGCATGTCTTTTACTGGTGTTTTTTGCTCCTAAGTGAGAAATTTCGGAATGCATTTGTGGAGTAAAACTGATACAGTAGAACTGTATGGCTTGCAGAATTTAAATCGAGTGAGCGTAAATTTTGTTCGAAACTATAAAGCAGTGAAAAAACAAAGAACAAGTCACATACTGAATAAAAAAGTTAGGTAATTTTGATGGTTAGTCAAGTAAAGGCTTACCAGACAAAGAACATTCATTCCATCACTGTCATTATTATTATCATCATTGTCGTTGTCACCACTTCTTGATAATAAAAGGTTACAATTGGTTGTTAGGGAGGAACTGCTCTCATCAACAGGACGGTAGTCACCGGAATGATTGCAGTTAGCCGGTTGTTGAATGTTGTCCATTTGACTGTTCTTGTCCCGATGAGTAACAACGATTCCTCCGGGATATTTAGGAAATGATGAATAATTGCACTCCTCAACAGCAATGCAAGGTATACTAGAGATTAAAGATCATCGGAAATCGATACACCCACTATTCATTGCAGCTCTAATCTAATTTCGGATTGTGCCGGGAGGGAGGGAAAAGGGAGGATGGCAATGGAATAGGCCTCTTGAGAAAAGGTAGAGGAAAGACAATCAGGTCATCTGAACAATGTCCAGAAAAAAAGGAGAGTTCACACTGGATCGGGTATTACGTGACGTCTACGTGCGGGAAGGAGGAACAAAGGTGTAACCCACGGAGTTAGACGAGTGAAAGTTTGACTTGTGGAAATGAGAAGCACCGCAGGAAAGCAGTAGTGACAGGTACCTTATCAGTGTCCCGCTGTTACACAGAGAAGCATGTCGATCCATCGCTTCTTATCAGTCAAAAACATATGAGAATGGTGACGTCATTTCAATCAATTGATGCTTTCCTTTCTGCTTTCTCCAATCAACCATGTTCACTGTTTACTGTACAGTTTCACTCTAGACTAGTATTTTTTGCCACGGAGGGGGCTCCTCGAATGTAGTCTTCGGTCTGATACAGTCTGAGATCGAAGGTGAACTGTCGAGCCTTGCAATTATCACTGTTAACCTGATGTCGCTTATCTACCAATCATCTCGGTAAATTTCAACGTTCTTTCTTCCTTTTATATTATTTTACACTTCCTTAATACAATATAATTAACACAACTGATATATATTACAGTGCTATGAGCCACTGCACATCATATACACGATACAGCTCATGATAATGTCATTTTGACCTTCGGTATTTCCTGTAGATTTACTGATACTAGTTGCAGCTATACTTTGATAAGGGACGGTTTCTGAATAAGACAGGTAAAGAGCAATAGTTATGCCAAATAGCTTATTTTGGAATAGTGTTAATTTCAATTCATATTTGAAACGTTTCGGTATGAGAGATTTTCAGTGAGGACCATACTGCGGTAGGTAGAAATGGGAGGTAAGAGTGCAGCTGTGAATCAGAAGACATCATTAGACTGAGCTGATAGAGAATTGATTTTCTGTTCAGTGATAACTGCCTAGGAAGTTTTTGCTAAGAAATACTCTGCAGTTGGTGATGCTTTATGTTTTATTTCCAGAAAATTTGTGCGGCAACAAAACATAATCTAAAGTAATTACTTTGCTATTGCTAGGTTCAGTTTGAAAAGAAATCGATTAAAAAGTGAAATAGAGCAATTTGATAAATTATTTAAAGGTCGGGCAGAGGCGAAACCAAAAAGGACCAATGAATTTTGGTGGGAGCCAACAATTTGTTGAGATTTTTACAAAAATTTTGAAAGCGGCGTTAGTTGTGCAGACTTCCATAACTTTGGTAACTTTCAAAAGTTACTTGCAGCTTGTTGAATATCGGCCTCAAAGTAACCAGATAAAAAGAAATATTTCTTATCACAGAAAATTAAACCCAAGAATGAAAAAGTGAAATTATCTGCAAGAGCTTCCTTCTGCAGGAAGGGACTGTCATCTACAACGCTTGGTGGAATGAAATCCTCCTGGGCCCGTATAAAATTGAGATGGCTTGAGTTGATAATTCAGTAAGATTTTGAGCACGAAGAAGTGAGCAGTTTCTCCTTTAAAAACTGATAAAAATGAATAAATGATAAGATACATAGTGGACGTGATGCTTTTCACATTCCGGGTCAAACAGTAAACTGCTTGAAGTTTCCATTGAGATAAAAGTGAAACATTTCTTTTGATTAAAAGAAGCGAGGCTACTTCAGTATCTTTCTGGTTTCTTTTTCTTTGGAACGAGAGAATGGAAAAGTGCTTATAATTCGTGGCCCTTACAGAGACCAAAAAATTGAAACATTTGCTGAATTGCATTCGGATCGCCCAGTTTGAATGATGTTGATACGGGCTGTGAAGCATTTGGTCGAGGTGGTTTTGGCCCGTATCTGAATTTAAGTAAATTCGCAATTTCATGATATTATCTCTGCACTTCCTTTCCCCAACAAGTTGTATTTAATACTGCATGTATGCTTCAATCGAAAAGTAAATTATATATTTTCGGCTAGAGACATTTATTCATGCAGAAAAAAGCAGTCCAAAAATTACTTAAAGAATTTGCTTGCAGAGAAGTCTCAAGCCTAGATATTTTCATCTATAGCATTTGATGAATTAAGCTGTATGAATTTTTTGCTCTATTAAAATCCAAAACATATGAAACATACCGTTGAAGTCTAAGTTTCGAATTACTGGCACCATTCTCGGTATTATGCTTCATTCCGATTGTTAGCGATTCTTCATCTCGACTAAGCAAAAATGCTGGTCCATCAGTAGTCGTTGTCGTAGCATAAATTTGTTTTTTATCAGATGGTAAAGCTGCTTGTGCTATTGATAAGCCATCCTTAAATGTTTGGTAGATAATAACGTTAATTACTGAAAGTATTTTGCAAGGTAAATTATTATTTATTTATCATTGCTCTCGATTATCTTCTTTACTCCTTTTCACATCTTTTATGCATCTCTCGTTCACAACAACTATAAACTTTGGAAAGTTCCTGGAACAAATATTCGATTAGACCACTATCACGTTGAACGTAATATAAATCAATCATCGTCACCCTTCGATTTTATTTTCTATTTGTAATTTGTTAAAGTTACAAAAAATAGTATTTCACGCTTGAATTGTAACAACACTAAATATTTGACATTAAAATTTTTGAAACGAGGTAGAGTATTCACCTGAATATTCTGCAAGAGGTCAGATACTCCACCTAATATCCCTTGTCCACTTGCATGTTTCGATTTATCAAAATTTTCATCATAAATATCATAATAGTCAATAGCGAGATCTTCTTTTACCGCCGATAAAGTGGTAGATTTAGTAGATGTGGTCGTAGTAATCAAGGATTTTGATGACTGCGGTAGTACTTTCTCTGTCACAAACGCTGTCTTCGTATTTTTATTCGTGATCGGCTTCTGAAAGATAAATTATCGTTTTTGAAAAGAACAATGATTGAAGTTCCACAATGTGACAAACCATGCTACTCGAAAGTGTTCTCGATAAAAGTATACATCCTTAACATTTTTCCATCTTTTCATCCTAGCAAATCAATGGCAAATGGACTGAGTGAAAACTTTTTACTTTGCATTTCTGGCCCCATCATAGAAACAGTTTTTCTTATTGTAGCTATCTCTGCTAGGTATTCAATTATTTTACCTCTGAAGTTCGCATGGTTTCTTGTCCATTTTGGAACTGCAGTAATGGAGTTTTAGGAAATGCTTGTACGTGATTTATGTTACTTAAGTACCTTGAGCGTACGTCTTCCAAGTGACCTTGTTTCATGAACACCGGTTCAACTCCCTGAAAAATTTGTCTTATAAATGAAAATAAGATAAAACGAATTAGCTCATTTTTTCATGAGCAAAGAAATGGCAGATAAAAAGCAAATAAGCAAGTGCATACCTGTATAAACTTTATTATTTTCTAAACCTCTCAATTTATTAATGTTGTTCGTGAGAGTTTTCAATTAGAGGTTTAAAAGATTCGGTGGTCTATTCTGGAGAACGAGGCTCAATGAATTTTCATAATACCTAAAAAACTAACAACGCCATCAAAACGGCTACGAGTCCACTGCCACGGAATTTGGCGCCGGGTTCGTGAAGAAGCGTTACGCTCTACTCTGTTCTTAATCAGAATATCCACCGGACACAACTGAAACCACCATCGTAGGTCACTGCAAATCAAATGTTGGTGATATCTTCTTAAAACATAGTCCTTGACTGAACAATTGTATGCTTTTATTAAATTTATTAAAATTTGATTTTTAGTCAATTAAATTTTAGTACGGAAGACTATGCTTGATTATGACGAAAAATAGTTGAATGAAGTCAGACATGAAAGTTGCAGAGGAGACAGCTGAGGACATTTCTCCACCAACTTTTAAAATAAAAAGAATACTTTTAGTCTTTTTCTTCTGCACTTCTTATATCATCCTGTACTTCTGCCTGGTTCAGCTTTTCAACACTTTTGTTGGGACTTAGGAGACTTAAGCCAAGTATCTGGCAAGTCATGTAAATGTAGTGTATTGTTCCAAATATCAAAACTGAACGAACTTCTCATCGAGCACTGCTTGCCACTTACGTATAATTTGTGAACCAGTAAAAAATGTTGATGATCGATGATGATCATTTAGAAATTTAGTATCAATGCAATCACTGATTCGAATTTTCACTGATTTACCGCTACAGCAAAGTAACTGCCACGTGGTAAACATTTCGGAACTATCTTCCACGATTCTGACACCAGCTGTATACTGCAATAATAAAATGATAAAGATCTTAGACTAGTGTTGCTTGAAATGTTTTCAAACAATTGCCATTATGTCAGTTATTTGGCTGATAGCCAAAAATTGTAAGCCAAGTGAAAGAGAAGCGATTGCTTGCTGGCTTTACTATTGTTCACACCGTTTGCCCGAACAAACTTGCAGTCCTGGGCTAGTAGCCGATACAACACAGCGCTCCAAAAATCCAGTAAGGACATTAGTTCTTAACTAAAAAACGGTAAACGACAATGAACTGCTGCCAGGGCCATATGCTTATCGTATTTTGTACCAGAACTATAAAGCCTTCTTTAGAAGTTTGTGTGCTTTATGTATGGAAGCCTTAACTGGAGTGATAACATCTGATGTAACTTGCTATTTCTCTTGAGATTTATCTCGACTTTTCAAGAAATAATTTTGTTGCAAGAATGATTCACATTCGATTTTCCCTGATTGCAGGAGAGCTTCTGTTTGCAAATATGCTACTGAGTAACTGGAGAGCGATACTGGCAACGAACTTAGTTCTTACCTGGTCGCTTCCGCAGCTCAGGTATATGTCATCTAATTGGGATGATGCACTATCCGATATTTTACACGTTTCGTTCATCAGCTGCAAAGATAAAACGATCAAAGATTTGAATCGGAAGTTCTATTCCAGCCTTAGACTTTAATTGCAAATATACGGATATTCTTAGGTATGCTTTAAATAATTCACCTACAAATCTATTTAAAATGATATTTCGGAAAATGAAAGTTAGTCAGAAGTTGAAAAAACGAACTGGTTGAATATTATCGAACGGTGAACATGCAAATTTGTAATAACGTTCATTGCCGACATATGCAGTGTTAAAAGTTGAGAGATAGAATCCCTCAGGGCACTGGAACGTTGTGGATACGTAAGGTGTCACTGGGCGTAGTGCTTCAAACAGTAAGCTAAGGTAAGCTGCTGTTTGCCAGATTGTTTCTCTGCTGCAAACAGTTCTAAAAATTTCTGATACTTTGGCGAAAGTAACTTTTTTGAAATCTGATTTAAAGAACAAGTGGATGAGATCTTCATATAAAGATATCAAAGCACAATCACTTCTGAAAATGTGCTATGAATTTTTGGTCTAGGCTTCAGGGAAAAAAGGTTTCATGGTTGGGTTTCTCCTAGAATTTTCCAAATCACAATTGTTGTCAATACAGCTAATTTTTTTTTTCAGGATTAAGTAGGAGATTTATAAAAATCTTCAAGTATTCACTTTTACTAAATCGAACCTGTTCATTTTGATGATCATAATAAAAGGAAATTCACCAGAAAATTAATCATACCAGAACAAGAAATCTTGGTTTAGCGAGCTTCATCTCGCCATCAAATTCTAAAAATCTGGAATGTTTATAAATCAAAGCACAATCACTTTTGGAAATATCGCATTTTTGTTAATACTTCTGAGAATGGCCAAAATTTGAGTGCAAAATTAGGAAATCAGTTTCAGTCTGAATGAAAGACAACAATGACAATAATAATAGCCACTGTACGAACAATAATTTCTGATTCAAAGGTATTTAGACAACGAAATGGGACAAGGCATGGAAATTTTATCATCAGACCAAATGATGCTCCTCGCCCTGTGGTGATGATGAAAATGATGGCGATGGTGACATTGTTGAAATGTGACATAACACATTTTACAGGAGATAGACCGATGACATTGACCCATTGTCGTTCATACACTACCCACAAAACTTCTTGTTCTCTGTTTTTTCCATCCATCAAAGCAACATATCTTTCTAATAAAATGCCAAAGACTAATTGCTAACCATCACAATGCCATGAGCTAGTCCTCCTGGATTTGATTCTCCATCTTATCTACCATGCATCAGAGTTGCAAAATTTTTTGTAATAAATTTATTTTATCTCCTGGATTAAGCTTTGGTTTTTAATGACATTTTACAAAGTTTACATTTAATCTTTTACTTATAATTTGAACCATTCGCTTAACCGCACATAGAGTTGTGGACAAGAATACAATTAGCACACAGACATATACTTTTAAAGTGATAGCACAAAGATAATTAGTCTTAATTACTCCCGTCATGTTTGATTTTTTCCAACTAAGATCTCTAGTAGTTAAGCGGATAGTACAGGGGGGAGAAAGTGCACCCACACGCCGGGTATCGAGAGTTCGATTCCTCAGTGTCGCATTCCAGCTCCGTATTGCTGAGGATGATAGGCAATGCGGCGTTCAAATTAATGCGTAAACGAATGCTGAAGGCAAAATCGCAACCGGCTAACAGCCGTCGTAACTGGTTTGCCGTACTTGAAACCTGCCACACTGTTTTAAAGTCCCCGTACTTGAAACCTGCCACCCACAGTGTTTTAAAGTAGATGGGACCGGACTAACTGCTTAGTGCCATTTACTGAGACTCAAACGGAAGGAAGAGAACATCACTGGACGAATTTCACTGTAATTCGGACATTTCCGCTGTGCATCTTGTTGTTACAATTCCATCTCTTACACCCGGTCACGTCACATTTAGGTATTCGCCTGAAGTTTCGAAAAGCATTTCGGTTTCATAGAAAACTACTTTCCCGTTAGTGATCTCGAGTTGAAGGGAAAGGGTACAAAAAGAGGAGATTCTAACCACTCTGACGGATTCTCCATCATCAAGAGCAGAAAGAGCAGTAATCTTCCAGTAAATGAATCTGCCATCGTCTTCAGATGAAATGTAAGATGCACACCTACTTTGTCCTTTTCTTCTGATGAATGAACCATCCGCTTCCGACGACATCTCTTGATCATCAAAAAATTTTCTAAAATACTTTCTATAATCAAGGTTTACAAGTTTCGGGAAAGTCACAACAATTTGAATCAAAATTTCATTTCTGCTGTTCACCTTTTGAGTACTCAAAGGAACTTCCTGTCATAGGTATTATTCAGAATTCCAAAAATTATACCGACGAAACTGGGATAATAATAACAAATGTTGCGAATTATTTCTCTCATTTGAACTTCTCTTTTAAGCAACCATTCAGAAAGGAAAAACTATAAAGAATAAAGCCTAGTTCATGAGAACTTTTATTTATTTCAGAGTCAAACAGTCCGTGGCACTTCCGGTCACACTGATACGGCACGTTCTTTTCACTCACAACACTGCAAACATGGTGGGACAGAACAGCTACACAGGGAGACAAACTCGGCTATATCAGAAAGGACACAATTTAGCGCGAAATCTCGAATTTCTCGGAAGTTTCTTTGGATCTTCCAGTTTTCTAATATTACAAATGGGAGATGGAGGTAGTGCGGGTGGTGATAGCAGTGTTCTAGTGAATGAGGATGAGAATAAATACTTGGATCAGATTAGACATATTCTGCAAAATGGACAAAAAATTAGTGATCGGACAGGTATCGGAACAATCTCCATATTTGGAATGCATTCTGCTTATTCGCTTCGAAAAGGTAGGAGTTTTTTCACTCCTGCTCAAGGACTGTGTTTATAAGGTTTATGAGGTTGCTTATATTTGTGAGGCTATTTATAATATTCTTAGGAAAGATACTGTTTTAAGGGTAGCTGAAATTGAAGTTGATGAAACTGTGGTCATTGAAGACTTATTTGTGTAGTGATTCTAATGTCTTTATGGATTTTCTGTAGGTGTCGTTCCGGTTTTGACAACCAAACGAGTCTACTGGAAAGGTGTTGTTGAAGAATTGTTATGGTTCATTAAAGGGGACACAAATGCAAAACATTTGTCCGATAAAGGTGTTAAAATTTGGGATGCCAACGGATCTCGACAATTCCTTGATCAGCTTGGTTTTACTGATCGATCTGAAGGAGATTTAGGACCTGTTTATGGTTTCCAGGTGAAACTTGGTTCTTCATGTGATTAAGCTTTCTGTGGAATGACACAACATCAACACTATCCACTCATTTTACCCAGCTTTCCTATTGGTACATTTATATGCGTTTCTAGATTTGTTTTACTAATGTCTTCTATTTCTTTACCATCGCTTTCTTATGTGTTTGTTTGTCAAGTGTAATGAAAGAATTTTATTAGTGGCGACATTGTGGTGCTGAGTATCGAAGTATGGATACTGACTATACCAACCAAGGTATTGATCAGTTATCTGAAATCATTGATCTGATTAAAAAAGAACCAAACAGTCGACGTATCATACTCAACTCTTGGAATGTTAAAGGTCTTACTTTAATTTTGGGGTTTCTCATTCGGAAAAATCATTGTGACTTTTTCCGATAAAATTTGTTTTAAATATGAAGCTTATAGTTTAAATGGGTTTAGACTTGAAACTAATGGCTTTGCCACCTTGTCACACACTTGCTCAGTTCGCAGTACGCAATGGTGAACTTTCGTGTCAGTTGTATCAGCGTTCTGGAGACATGGTTTGATTTTCGATGTTAATTAACTAATTATTTTTTCTGTACAATTCGTTTTTTTTCAGTTGTCCTTCACTTTTCCAATGATTAAATTCTTATTTGCAGGGTTTGGGAGTCCCTTTTAATCTGGCAAGTTATGGACTGCTTACACATATGATGGCACATATCTGTGGCCTTAAGGTATAATTCTTCAATGTTTCCTAGTTGCAATAATTTCACAATTGATTTAAAAGATTTCAAAGTTTTTAAAAAATTTTTTGTTCAGGCAGGCTATTTGTATCATGTGCTGGGTGATGCTCATATATATGTGAATCATGTTGATGCATTGCAAGAACAGGTTGACTTAACTTTCACAGGAAATTTGATTTCGCATAATGCTTTGAATTTTCAACCGAATGGTGGGAAAATACAGAATAGTTCGTTTTACAGCTTAAACGTGAACCGCGACCGTTCCCCACAGTTCGATTCGTTGGAGACATCAAAACAATAGATGACTTCACTTATGAATCAATTATTCTTGAGAATTACTGGCCGATGCCAACAATTAAAATGGAAATGGCTGTATAAGTCTTGTTTATCTCGCCTTACAATTTGTTGTCAAAATGGTTATTGAAAAAAGGGAAAAAAAACATTACCAATAAAATAAGCTTCAATCTGGTTATATGTTCTTCGCAAAAGGGATCAAATAAGGTTTTATTTTTTCTTGGAGGTGGAAAGGCCAGCAATCATTTTATACGCAATGATAATTAATGCTGATTCTGTCTTTCGAAGCTGGTTTACTATCAGATGATATCGGCGGACGAAAAAGTCCCAAATCCTTTCCTCTTTAATTTTATCTAGTGATATTTTCTAGTTCAGAAAAACTTCAGAATATTCCATTACTGTACCGAACCATTGTTCTTATGTATAGGCATATTTTTTCGTCGTAAGAAATATTTTCAAGATTTTTAGATATTTAAAGAGTAACAAATTCTTTGTTACTAGTTAAATGTATGCGTCGGGATGTAAGTGAATAAAGTCCAGACTTTTTACTTCCTGGGAAAAGCATATCTCTTTCCTCAGTAGGCAGTTTTTTCATAATTATTATTAACAGTGATCAATTGCTCGCTTGTTCTAAAATGTAGGGCTGTTGAACACGGGAAAATAACTTGAGGATAGTAAACGGTATTCCACACGATTTTGCAGGCTCACAAAGTTAGGTGACCTTTACTTACTTGGAAGGTTTAACCACACTCTATCACTTCGTGGAGACTTAAATCTAACATCAGTAGCAGTAGTATATAGTTTTTTTCCGCCGAACATCTTCAGCTTGTGTCATGTTCTTTTTCCTGTTTTGAAAAAAAAACTGGAAAGATGTTTGTTTATCTCTTGGATTATTACTTTCATATCCCGAAATTTTTGAATAAGTCAAGGAAATGAATTTAAGCCTACCAATGTTCATTTTATGGTTTAGTCCATTTTTTAGACTGGTTGAGTGCTTCTTTACTGTAAAATGGGATCATTGACTAAAGTTTGTGATGTGGAACCCACGGAAGTAATATTTATTTATGACTGGCCAGTGCAAATTTTCCAGCCAGTTAATGGTTTTAATGTTTTCGGTGATACTGAAACATTCTGTACCAATTACCGAAGTGCTAATCATGAATGGTATTCTAATTTTTCATGTTTCTCCAAGTAATAATCAGTTCTTGTTAAATTAATACTACAAATAACAGAATTCATTTTCTCTGTTGGCATCACTGTTTCATCTACCTATAATTATCGTCCATAATTTTATTCCTGGTTACGTGGACCAAGAATTGGCACCAAACCTCTTTTCAGGATGGTGCATTTGTACAGAACCAACTTTGGATTACCATCGAGACCTAGGATACATCTGTATTTAGAACAGAGCAGGGTAGTAACAGCGCATCCATCTCCTAAGGAATGCAAATTTTCGTTTAGGTTTCTGGAGGATAATATTTGCCGCGGTTCGTTACACTTCATGTTAAACTTCGATATTTGTTTGCATGAATTTTTTCAATTATTTATTTGTGCTTTATTTTAATGGAATTAAGTATAACTGGTAGTTTTTCTGATTAAAAACGTATCACAGAAGTCCTAACATGTATATGATTCCTGGGAGATTAGTATTTGATGGGTAGTTATAGCTAGTGGGGTGCTACCTTCCACCGATGACAGTAAGGACATTTGCAGTGGTTTTAGCCAATGCCAGATTAAAACTTGGAATGACAGCTGGAAAGTTAAATAACCATGAAGAATGCTATTTCTTCTGGTAAATGAAGTCTGCCATTAAGCCCAAGAAGTGGTCTGGTTGGAACAGCTATGAGCATGTTTGCGGGATGAAGAGGCATCGTAATCGATAAAGGAATATTTGAAATTCGATTGTGCCAGCTGCTTCATTATATTCACATTTCGCTATAGGAAGTGTAACGGCTGTACGCTCTGTGACTACATTTTCATCAATGGACAGCTTCCGAGTGCCGAAAGATTCACAGTTTGTGGAGTCATTGACACATTGTTTTACGGATCAGTCTAATAGTGGCATGTGATACATGCATTTTAAAAAAAGGTTTAAAAAAGTATTGAAAAAGGTTGTTGAGGATCAATTCCTTTAAATTTAAAATAAGCGAGAAATATGTGGAGCTACATTTTCATTATGTGTTTAGTGCTTCTAATCTTGAGGGTGAAGGCCAGTTGAATAAGTTAGATCTCTTGGAAATAATTCCACTTCATTTCAGTTTCGAATTTTACACTTACCAGTCTTCAGTTGACATCAGTATGGCGCATTACAGGGAAAACAATTATGATAACAGTTGATCTTCTGTTCAGTACAGAGACATTTAATTTGGGCTTCAGCAGCTGGATGAGTATGGTTCCACCGCCGCCTGCTGATATCACGAACGACTTTCGTTTCAAAGTTCTTAGCAGTGATGGCGCGTAAGTTGTTTTCATTTCTGCCTTTGTGTTGATAAATAAAAAAAAAAAAAGGTATTACGATGCATTGCAATTTACAAACTGTTGTAAACGGCCTTTTACTTTAGAGTCCCAACTTTATAGTATTGTACTCTTTTTAGTGATTTTACCATCCACTGTCGAGACGGCGACCTCAAAATATCGAAGAGTGCGCTATTCTTAAGCTCCGATTATTTTCGGTTTCTATTCACCGCAAATGATGAAGGATTAATGTCTAAAGAACAGTCAGTACCTGACTACAATATGGAATCCGTTCGCAAGGTTTCTTGATATCACAAATCACTGAGGTCACGGACGTTAAAATATTTTGCCATAATCTACTTGAAAATCATATAAGATATTCGAAAATTGCTGAAAATTGAGAAATTAATTATGTAATGGACTGTGCTTAATTTCGTAAGGAATTTACGCCATTTTTAGGTGCTAGTGTTTATGATTACGGGAACATTTGAAATGCCAGAGAACTTGACACCCGAGTTGGCTAGGGAGTTGATTGATATAGCAGTGCATTTTAAACCCTTAAATCGTGACGCACTCAGAAATACTATTCATCGTGCTCTTTGTAAACTATTGCTACAGGTACATATTTTATTTTCCAATTTTGGTAGCTGTAAAATCAAATAGACATCAGTTGCTTAATATGTTAGAGTTTTCACAAGAATTTAGGGAAGTGAATATCGATTAATATCATGGTCATCTTTTTTTTTTTTATGGGAGTTTCAGAATTTTTCAATCTTGGATAAAGTTGTTCAGTTCCTCGTGTTTGCTCATGAAATGAATTTATCACAGTTAAAAGTAATGTGTATGTCGATTATCGTATATGAGCATTACAAACGATTTAAGTTGGAGTATAATGAAGAAGTAACACTTTCTATATTTGTTGAAATAGTAGGTGACTGAGAACAATTTATCGTTAACTACTGATTCATATTGTTAATTTAACGTGTTTACTGATAGATTTCTCGACTTATTTATTTTTTCTGTTGATTTTTAGAGAGTACTAAACTAATAACAGTATCTAGAATGGAACACTGCGTTTCTTACAGTCACCAAATGCAGACCATCGAGCGCTTCATGAACGCTTGCGTCGTAGTGGCTTCCTTTTAACCGTCTCTCCATTATCACGCATTGATTCAATTCGGCGGCAATCTTTGAAATGTAGAAGAATTTTTCGGTATAGATGGAAGTCGAGTCTGAATTCATTCGACATATCTGGAAATCCAAATAGTACGATTTGGAGTGGTGTAGATTAATGCTATCTATTTCTTTTATTTCATTTTCGGAATGCTTTTGTTAAGATGTAAAGATGGTTTCACTATGGCTCTGTTTCTTTAGCGAATTAAAGGAGACCAGATAAAATTAAATTAGATGCTGGATAGTTAGGAGAAATACTTATGGTTTAACGTTCGATTGACACCGACTATTCATTGTATGGGTCTTAATATAAGCCTCGATGAAGGACCGCAACAATATAAAGATGAGATTTCATGATTTGAGTAAACTTAAATATAATTTTTGAAACTCTTTCATATTACGTGGGACTTTAAGGTTTCAAAGGGTCATTTCGTGCAAAGAAGGCGTTTTTAAATATTCTGCATTAGAAAAAAAGACGTTAAAGAAACAGGGCAATGAAAGAAATAGACAATGTTTTGGGAAAGTGAAAAAGCTGTTGGGGAAACCAGTAGGCTGAGAAATTAAAACCGTAACATGAAAGAAGATATTTGGAATGTGAAAAAGGATAAATAAGGGAGAATAAGCAAACCAGAGTAGTATATATGAAGTGTTTGGAAAGTAGAAATTCGGCTGTCAAAGAAAGATATTATGAAGATAAAAAATGGAAAGTAAACAAAGTCTTCCATTTGGATCATGCTTTGAATTTGCTCGTTAAGCTTCAGTTAAGAACGTTGCAAGACATTGCATTTTCTTCTAATGATTATTGATCAAAAGTTTCAGAATCATTGAGAAATTGATATTCGTGCTCGTTTCATGTCCATCAGATGACATGGCTGTAGTAGCGCAGTTTGTACAGTGAAGTTTTCCTTAGGAAACCGAAAGTAATATGGCAGTCTTAGTTTGAATTACGCTCAAACTCAGTTCTCCGTCAAAGGAAGAGCTAGGTTGTAGGGTTCTGTGTGGCTTAAAGCTTTTGTTTTAAAACATTCTACTAGATTTGTTTAGAAGAGACAAAAGAAAAGACTGAAGTGATGCTGGTTTGCTGTACTCAATCTCTTCTGGATGGAGAAGGATGGATCGGAGGACCGTGGTGCTTTTAGTCTCCGTTGCATTCTCTTTTCCTACTCCGTTCCCGAATCCCATCGTGCAACTCTTTTCTCCTCTCTCTTTTCGTGTTCCCAATTTCGATTTCGGTGCCAGGTAGCGCATAGCAAAGTACATTTTTGGCGCATTTTTCGACCAACATCTACAGCAGAATAGTGCAGTACGTTTTTCTTCGGGCAGTTACCCCTTCTTTTTGCATTCCACACTTCCTATTCAGACGTTGCAACCACTTCCTTCGCTTATCGTTCTTTCCTTCAACTTTTGCTTTACTTCTTTACGGCATAGACGTTGGTCGGTTGATTTGTTTGATTTGAGCTAGATAGATCAAATAGCTCTAAGTTCATCATTCATTTCTTTACTCCACTACCCTTCTCCTGTTTGATTGACTTTCTCAACTAATCATCTCTTCTGGCGCTTCCTGTGCTACCTTTAACACCACGTCAAATTTTCACACATCGCCAGCATTTGAAGATTGACATCAAGCTTTTCGTACAATATTTTTGAAGACCTAAATGACAGAACCTTGATTTAAATGTCTAGTGCTGCTGGTCTTTTGGAATCATGCTTCCGCATTTTGAATTTTTTCTTCAAACTTCGAACCTTAAGAAAAAGTCTAAAGCGATGGAATTTAGTTGCAGCCATCAAAATTTTAATGCAGCAGTACTCTCTCTGGTATTGACTTCCTGTCTTCTTTGGTGATGTCTTGCAACACATCGTTATAAGAGTTAAACTTCTAGTGCCTTGAGGCATAGTTATACTTTTCTTGATCATTAATGTCATGAATTAGTACGTTCCCATGTTGAATATTCAGTCTGTTAATGCATCATCGGAGGACTTAATAGCTTAAGCGCGATATCATTTTTATGTTGATTAACTGTTGTCATTCCATTCTAATTTCTTCATTCCAAGTTTAATTATTTGATATTCAGATAAAGTAGACCAGATTTCTAACTAAGCAAGACTGCAGAATTACACATGGATATTCACAGGAACTTTTGGTCCTTCCTGGTACTATATATAATTAGTTATAAATCTGAAACTCCCTGTTCTTTGATACTTTCATTCAGCACTGAACATTGCACCTTTGACAAATACAAAAGAATTAAAGTTTACGTATGGAAGAGTTTCAAAAACCCGCCTATGGCCTACTTTTTGTAAGCAGCTTCAAAAAATCACACCAACTTATCTGCCCAAACATCAGGTGATTGTTGCAAGTTTATCTTGACAATTTTTCCTTTTTGCTTTCAAATGGTCCTACTTAGAAGTCAGAAGTAGAAGGGCTTTTAGTGAGGCTATTTCAGTCGTGATATAGCATGTACATCTATCTCTTTGTGACACAAATAGCCCCCATTTGAAAGATAGAAATAGAATTATTGAGGAGAAATACGAAGAAACATTAACAAGAAGTCATCAAAAACTTTCACTAATGATGCATACCTGCAAATAAGACATCATATATTCTTTTTACACATATTATGACATATTAGAGTTATTTTTTCACTTAGTCTATTGTGGCACTGTTTTTATATATTTCTTCACCGGTTCACTTTTTTAGCATTCGTCATTTTATAAGTCTTGTAAATTTATAGATCTACATTTTTGCTGCAGTTTAATTATCTAAGTTTTGAGTGTGCCTGTGTCGAAACTAATCTAATTTTTTGATTATCGGTCTGCACATAGACTTAAAAACTTGTTCATTCATTCAAAGAAAATAAATTAACAACTTTTTTTAAATTAGAAGATAGAAAATTCCATATTAAAATACATACATGAATGATTAAAAAGTTGAAAAATTTTGTACCTTTGTCAAAAGTTTAAGCTTTAACTGTGCCATATTTTTTTCTGTAAATTGAAATCACTTTAAGTCAGCATATATTTTAGAAATTTCAATCAAAACTAGGTCATCCAAGATGATTTAAATTATGCTTAATTCCAATTGAGCGAAATCGATATATAAAGAAAAAATATACCTTGAAACTCCTGTTTAGATAAAAATTTTTTGAGCAACTATTTGCTAAAAATAATTCAAATTTGCCTGAATATCTAAAAAATATTTTTAAAAATTGTTACATTCGTACGCAGTGGAAAGCCGCTGGGCTAAATATTCCCAATACTTGAAACTGTACATAGTAACAGCGAAATCCGATTTCACAATTTTTCTCTTTTTTATATTCACAATTTTTCTCTTTTTTAATACCAAACTGTATAATAAAAGTTCTTTAAAAAAAAAATACTTGTGTAGAGATATCTTCTGAGATATTCCGCAGTAGAATTGAATCAGATCAAATAATAATTAAAAACATTAAAAAAGTGAAAAATCCTATTAACCTTATATATGAGACGACAAATACATGTGATTATTAGCGACAACTAAGAAGCCGTGAAAACTTGTCATACGTTAGAACTTACTTTTTACCCCATTATTATTATTTTTTTTTTTTTTTTTTTTGAACGAAACATGGTGTGGCGTAGATGTTGGAAATAATTTTATTTATCTAATTTTTTTCTACTCATTCATTTGATAGTGTTTCGTATAATGATGACTTATATAATGAGACTACTTGTAGTAGTAAGTATCAAATATAACCAATCCTGAGAGAGTTTCTTGAGTGAAGAATTCAGTGAATACGTGGCTGATCATACGAACATCTAAATGTGCTAATTGGGCGGAGGTTACTTAATGTAAGAAAGTCTTTTTTAAATGTTTAGAAACGAGGTGATTGCTGTGCAGCACAGCAGTAGTCCAGAGCATTGGCACTTAGGTCAAATGTATGCCATAACTAGTGCACTTCGCTTAATCCATTTCATTTTTAAATTACTTGCTTTGAATCTCGAATGATTAATTGTACCGCTGTTGATCAAAGATTCTTGTTCTTCGAACTTTGATATAACTTGGAATCAGTGCAATAGATCGATCCTTCTTTCTGTTATAACCAAAGTGTGTTTTCAACCTAATCAAGTAATATCACTTTTATCTTGCCATATTCTAAAAAAAAGTATATATCTATACTTCATAAAGTAGTAAGTTATGTTTCTAAGATCATCATTCATTCAGTGATGTGTACTTGTAATTCGCAAAAATAAGAATTAATAAAAATATCTAAACTGCGGATTGTTGTATTTGAAGAAGTAACTCAGATAATGCTTTCGCAAAAACTTATGTTATAATTTTTGTTGATTGAAGTGATACAAAATATTTTTTGAAGAATTTTCTAATACTAACGCAAATTATATGCAAGTAAAGTTTGCTTGCTCATTTAACGCATTGAAATGATGGCAAACGTTTCCATTATTGACCAGATTCAAGTAGAAATTAATTAAAATTTTAATCATACTTACCAAATCTTGTATTACCTATTTATATCTAAATCTGAAAAGGCAAAGACACAAAGAGAGAGAGAGGGAAAAAAAAAGGGAGGAAAAAGTAATTTTATTCTTGCATTCTTTCATCAATCTAATTATGCAGAATAGTCAGTCTGTGCTTTGGATAGGCTATTTATCGTCTTATTTACAAATACTTAATTTTTTTCCAAGAACAAAAAAAGTACATTCAAGAATTAAAAAATTGTAATTTTAATTCCTGAAAACCCCAAAAAAATCCACAGGTGAGGAAAAGCAAATCCAAGTGCCATGCTTGCACTGTTTGAACTTTTGAGAAATTCAAATGTTGATTAGGGAATATTAGTAAGAGGCTTACTTATTCTATACATTTTATGCAACAATACGATATTGCGAAATATATAAATGAGTCCTTCACTGTCAACTAATTAGTATGCTTCATAATTTCAGAAAATCAGCTGCTCTTTTGCTTGATTTAGAATAATCCATTCGTATTAAAATGATGTTAAAAACACAAACAATATGAAGGCAGATGGACGAAAAAGAAAATTGTCGAGGACAGTAAAGGAATAAGTTTTAAGAAGTGCTTTCGACAAAAACTTACAAGTGATTGTTGTTTATTATATTCTTACACATTCCAATATTTTTTGATTTTCCCGGTTTTACCAGAAATCATTTAATTTATGCAAATAGAGAAAAAGAATTTGACCTTCAGCATAAGAATGTTTGCAGTCTCAAATAAAGCTTCTTAAGAAACAATGACGAAATAGAAAAATATAAGTGACTGGTTTTTTTTTTTTTAATTCCACAATTATTTTATTAATAATAATTTGTTGACCAATATTTATCGAATGAATATTGAATGAGTTTATTCGTTATTAATTGAACCAAAACTACCATTACTAAGTTTTTTGCAAAAATAATTATTAGGTTACTTCCTTCTATGAGAATTTGGCACTACCATACTGAAAATGAATTTTACCACTGAGAAAATGAATGATGCGGAAAAGAATATTTTTTTTGATTTGGACAACTTTTTAGTCTGAAAATGAGAGTTTGGTATGACAAAACTCATTTAGTATTATTTTACTTAGGCTGTGAGGAATACTTTAAATATCTCCAATGTTAATATTTTTCGAGAATCGAAGAACAGAAAATGATCCTATGCATTTTCTATTATACGTCGCCCTTTTAGTACTGTTCTAGTTTAGTGTTTTCGCAGATTCCTTATATCAGCTTGTGGAAATGCAGAGTCCATTTTGTCTACATTTACTTTTATAATGCAAACACTGCTGTTCAAATTGAAATTTTTACCAGAATCTCATACAAATAAATATGTACAGTCAGACTAAGTCAGACTCTAGAAAGAATGATTACTTTGTGATTAGCAAATATTTTGGATTCCGTATGTTGAGTAATTGGTTACTCATCAATAAATCGATAAAACGAAAATAGGAAATAAAGCAAAGGAATGCTCGGTTTATCGTCAGTTCTCTTTTCTGCCCACAGAAATCCTTCAGATGAAGGGAAAATAAAATAAAAATATAACAATTGCTGTCCAAGGGAGTTGTAAAATAATTTCGAGTCCAAAGGAGTTGGTTGTTATTAAATGCAAAACTGCAAGTATTTTTAAATTAATGGCATGAACGAAGCCTGTTGTCACAGACTAATTTGTTGCTGTAAGATTACGCCGAAAGTTATCTGAAATGCTGCATAATTACGCAATGTGAAATGACTTCTGGTGGTTATTCATTAGATGTGAGCATACTCCACTGTGAAATTATATTAATAGGTGGTAATAATTGAGTAATCGTTGACAGAGTGACAAATTTGACAGAGCACGCAGTTGTTCGAAGTCAAACTTGTCTCCTCACAAACGTTTTTCTATATTCGGATTTGAGTTAACGATAGTGCTTTCTGTGAGTAGAGCGATTTACAGCATGTCGCAAAGAACGATGGGACGTGGTGGTGATGTGTGCAAACCTGATTTGGGAATATTTCCTGATATGGTGACCAATGTGGTAGCACATTATACTTTCGCTTTTCATGTGATGCTTCCACTACTCTAAGATGCTAATCAACAACGAGTTTCTAATCCAGCTGCTGAGATTATGCTGGCGATAAAGTTACTTCGTTTCAAGGTTAACTGAATAGCTAAGAGCTACACAAATTTAGTCAGCTAGAATACGGCTTCTTCAGATACCTCTATCTTACTTGCTCTTTCTACAGTATCGGTCAGGTATTACGATGAATGTGACTGTGCTTGCCTTGAGCGAATTGAATTGTAGCAGTTGTTTACAGTAGTACAGTATTCGGTAGACGTCTATAGTGTAGAACAGTCTGACGTACAACCGTTGCACAAATTCAGAAATGATCGTGGCACTGTTAAATAAATAAACGGAGAGTGTGCAATGAGGAGAAGGAACGTGCAGTTAGCTCGGGTAGCTTTCTGCAATGCGTGCGCAGCAATGACGGAGAAGTTCCCTCAGAGGACACGTTACACTGAAAAGGCTTCTGCACTACGTGCAGCAGCAGGATTCAACGAACCCTCGATCAATGAGACAGAAGCGATGTCTCGACAGACGGCGGAACGATCATTGCTTGCACGCTGTCCCGAATAAAATATGAGAGGATGGCTCTTCACCGAAATATGTGTATGTCATCGAGAGTGCCAGTGCAGGAAGTGCGTGCAGCACTGCAGCACAGAGAAAGTGGGGGATGCAATAGGATTATAGAAAAAGACAACATTTCTGCACAAGTCCCTCCTGTCGAGCATCGTGCGGCCCCCCGACAATGTGCAGTCCGGGGGGCCGCCATCCATCTCTACTCACAACAGCACAATATGGTGGAGATGCACGACAGGAATCCATCCTTTCTTCCAATGAATTGTCTGCACAGCGACAGCACCAACCAGCCAATGCTTTGCACTTTCTCTCTCTACGTGCTCAGTGCAAGATTGAGAGCAGTGCTAGAGAGTGTGTCTCGTAATGAGGAAGAGAAACAAAGAGGCTGTGAGGGCACTAGGCAGCGCGCCACCGTAGTTTTTATGCATGTGTTGGAGTTCGTATTCTGGCGCTGAGTGTCGCGGCTATATAAATGCGTTGGGTGGCAAGGGAATGCAAATGTGATGAGGCGTCGTCCATCAGCGAGCTTCCTCCACCTGTCACGGACATCTCGCACGCACGCACGCACACAGCACGCAACACGCAGACGACGGCGCACAAGTGATTTGCCATGCGGAGGCTCATTTGCTCCCTCTCGAACGATAGATTAGACGGCTCGCACGAAGGATCATCAGAGGACGTTTTATCATCCTTCTTGCTATGCTATCACTTATCTCCTTGTCACTATCATTCGTGTTCTTATCACTTATAAAACTGGTTGCTAAGATTCAATAAGTACGCTCACTTTTCTCAACTTATCTTCTGGCATCAACTATCTTGATATCAACTGCTAATAGCATAGTGAAGAGCTTTTTTATCAAGGAAGATTTTCACCTTTTATCACTATATTCATGGAGTTCATTTTAAGCACAGGTAAAGTCAAGTAAGATTTGAACACATATCGTCAGGTACTGGACGAACAGCGATACAAGCTCAATGTTTTAAGTAATGACACTACTACTGACAATCCTCCTTTTTTACTGTTTCACGGTGTTGCCATACTAATCATTTCTTTTGAATCTTTTACTCAACCTCATTAACTACTATTTTGACGCCATGGTTTTTTATTTTAATACTAATTGCTATTTCTTTCTCTTTAAACTTCTCTTTCAAAACGATCGTCACAAAATGATAATATTCACTGAATGAATGCATGCCTTACGTGATATGTCTGTTGGAAAATTTGTAGGTCACGCAAACACTTCTTCATCATTAACTTTTAATAGTCTATATTTTAGCAATTTTCTATCATTTTGATGCAAGTGACAGCAGTAAGAGTTTTTAAGAGTACTGGTTAACGTTTATGTCAATTACAATTTCACTGCATTTGCCAGTTTTGCTATTCTTTATGTTTTGAACCTGCATATGTTGGTAAATGTGCCAGTCAAAACTGGCTCGAAAAGGTCGAAAATATGTAATTACTTTGCAAATGAGCAAGAAGTTGGTCCAGCATTCTATTGCTCCAAAATTTCTTTTCACCTACCAGTAAGACAGTGCACTGCCACAAGTCTCTGAACCAGAACTACAAATGCTATCTGCAAGCATATGTTTCTTACATTCATTAGATTTGCTCAAATAAAACCAACGTTTATAAAACAGTTGGTTATATGTTCCTGTTAAAATTTTGCTGCACAAAGCCTGCATGATTGCGGATTTCTCAGCACATTATATTTTGGTAGGATCTAACTATTGAACTTTAAGCTGTTTGTTGAGATTTCAAATGAGTTGGTTCTTACTATTATTATCAGCGCCTTAATAAATATATTTGAGGTAATAGATTTCCTTCATACTTATGTCTGGGACATTTATCTCAAGGTAATGGTAAAATTCTTTACATTGAATAATGAAGCGCACGAAGTCCGACAAGCAGGAAGAATTATAAGGTTGTTTCAAGTGAGGTCAGCAATACGATATAAATAATTTTTGTTTTTCAACACTTGAAACATGAGAATGCAGAGCGTTGTTTCATTTAAAGAAAAAATTTTTTTACTTCATTTGAATGCTTTTGCAACTGTTATGCTACAGATAGGTTAGTAATTGAATGAAATGTATTCAATATCATTCTTTCCTGTAGCTGCTTTAATTTCCTTTTCTGCCGGCTTTGGTTTTTCTCGTTAAAATTTGTTCCAATTTTTTAGTGTTTGCTTCTTTATAAAGTGTCCTACTTATTTTTGTTGGCATAAAATATGCGATTTTCAGTGCCATCTATACAATCAGATATGAAACGACACAAACATAAGGATCACTCTACGTGTTGGGCCTTGATTTCAAACGACCTAAGAATATCATTCCGATTACAATGAAGAAACGAAGCAAGACTAAAGTGAAAGATGATTTCACTTCAAGGTGAAATGATATAAACCATCGAGAAAAGACGTAAATGGAAAGTTAACAGATGGAAGAAGTTGATGCTGTTGCGAGACAACGTAAAAAGCAGTGAGCATTATTTTTATTTGATTTTACTTTTTTTTTTTCTTTCAAACACATTTTCTAATGAACGGTCTGTGAAAAGCTTTTTCATATTTAGGTATTACAATCACAACAAATAGCAAATGATTTTAAAGAATAATGTAATTTTTTCCTCAGTTGCATTTCTCACGAAAGGAAGCAAGTTTTCGCTTGATTATAGGAAAGGATCTGCTGAGTCAGTAGTCATGTAAGTTCTCGGAATTAAAGAAGATTGATACTTGCGGCTAGATAATGCTTGATTGAAGGTCGGCTGATACATTTCTTTTCTGTATAACTGCAGTGATGGATAATGGAATTTTCATAGAAAAGGGTAAAAATTCTCAAGTGAGTATCTTTTTCTAGTGATAGTTGCTTTTTTGTAAAATTTAGAGTTGATGGAAATTTTTAATGATATCGGCTGGTAGAAAATACGATGTGAGAGAAATATAATAGAAACTCTCAAAGAAATGGGGAACATATTTTAAAAAAAATAATAATTGATTTTATTTGAATTTCTTGATGACTGTGAAAGTTTTCGTCTATGAGTAAGGCAGCAGGTCTGCTTACATGCAGCAGGTTTTTGGTAATAGGTAATGGGAAAACTAATATCCACTTGTGAATGTCTCAAAAGATCACTTGATAAAGTTTACATTTCCAGTCGCCTTGTTATTTGGTCAAAGTCATTCCTAGTTGGACTCAATTCGAGAGTATTCGCTATATTTCATTACTTGGTATTGCATCAGCATAGAACTTCTCATAAAATTGGAAATTAAGTGTTAAAATCTATGTAAGCTTACAAATCGATAATATTGCTTTTGAAAACATTTAGAGGTGCTGCATTCAGCGTTTCGACTGTAGATAAGAGATGGAGAAGAAATACCGCGCTTAATATGTTTTGACTATTTGTTGACTAAATAGACAGTACAATGATGTAAGTGATTCAGTGTCAGCAACAACGATCATCCAAGCAACTAACACATATAAACTCTCTGACTAATCATTCTGCCTCAAAAAAACCTCCTATTTCCAGCCATTTTACAAAATTTAGAGATGAGACTACTAAATTTCTACAAAATACTAATAGATTTTTGAATTAGACTGAAATGGAGTTGTTTGCAATGTAAGAAATATTACTTAGTAGTTGCCGGAAATTTTGTGATACCACACTTGCTAACAATATTAATAGATTTTGTCTTGCACTCAGACTCAAGTTTTTTTTTTTTTCTTTTTACATTTTGTTAATATTTAACGAAGAAAAGCAAAAGGGCGACTACGTGGGTGTGAAACGAGACTGGCTTGCTTGAGGAAACAGACAACAATAATTGATTATGTCCAGACTAGGGAGAAGGCCCAATCGAAGTTATTGCTTTTTTAGTCATTCATGTCCCTAACAAATTTTTTTTTTTTGGTTCCTTTAAAAATTAAACAGTAGTGGATAGAAGTGACTTGTAGATTTTGCTGATCATCGTACAAAGATAAAATATCTGATAGGAGTGTTCGTCGCCTGGATTTTTTAAGTGATGCATTCATTAGCAGAAATATGATCGCAAGGAGATACAATCATATAAGGCTGCTAATTTTCTCTAGCTCACTCCTACTTTGATCTCTCCAACTTTACCACATGTTGTGCAGTTTTTTTTTTTTTTTCTTAATAAAACACTGTAATAAACCCAGAAAAGCGAGTGAAATGTTAAATTCAAAAGATAATTGCTTCACAACAATAACCAAAATTTATGTTTTAGACTTGCTGCTTGATGCAATGTAAATGTCATATCAATGCATGATTAGTTGTAGATTTAAGGTTATAGTTCGTATCAAAAATATTCAAAGAGGCGCAAAACAAATGAGATGTTAATATAGATCAACTAAGATACAATATGTTCGTTTCCGAACGATTCAATAATTGAAACTAATTCTGGAAGTTATGATAATTCCATATTTGACAATGTTTATTTGAAAATCATATTTGCTCTCATTTTCAGTATCAATGCTTTGTTTACAGTTGAACGACTTTCATAAATCTCACAAATCTTGCAATATTCAGAACCGCTACAAATGCAGTAATGTTTTGAATATTATAATCACTTTAGTTAAAAACTAATTTCAGTTTAGAAATGTTTTAAAAAGTCACAGTATGCCTGAATTTAAGTGGCACATTTTAACTGTGAAGTTATTTAGATTTCAACTAGAACTGAACAGAAAAGTTGTATTGATGGATGATCTATCAATCAAACAAGAACTCTTATCGCAGTTATTCTAGGTTTTTTAGACCTTATCCCTACTACATTCTGTAAGTATTTTTTGAATGCCATTCAGATCTAACGATATAGAATCTGAAAATTTTAAAAACTGTAATCATTATGGCGTATATTGTAAAATTCAAAAATCAGCTGGACCTTGAATTCAAAAAGCTGAGCAGATGTTGAAAAATAACTTTAAAAATTGCTTAGTGCATATAAACAGAGTAAATCAATATTTTATGAAAATTCAAAGAAAAAACATATGTGTTGCAATCAGATATTTCTTTTGATTTGTAAAATTAATAACAGAGGGACGTTTTAATGGTCCGTAACGTACTTTCAAATAGTAGCTTCAGCTGAAAATTTCGGCTAATTTTAACAAGTAAAAGGATCTTACCTGTCCGACTGAAAGAAGAGGATGCATTTGTTCGATTTTTACTATCGAGAATCTTTTAAGATATTAACTTACAGGTTTACACAATGAAGATGTGTTATGAGTAATGCTTATGTTATAGAGGGTAGCGCTCTCATTCACTTAAGCTTCACTTATCCGCGTATATTTTGCTGTTCCCTCTTCAAAGAGATTGTTGTTAGAAAGATCTTGATGAGATCTACTGAGACACGGTGGCACTGAACAACGAGTACTAACCACAGTGTTACGAATGTGAAAGTAAATATGGTATTCTAGATTCGAATTGGGTGTTTCATATAGGTTTTCGAATTTTAAGAAGAGTGGCTGACTTTTTTTAAGGAATAATGGAAAGGAAGCCTGGAAAGCAATAGTTCATCCCTCAGACGGGAAGGCTTTTTTTCGAGAATTATGCCAAGAAGAGTTTGCTTTCTTTGAAGGGATTCTGGTAAGTGTCCGCCCGTCCCTTTCTTCCTTACACTACCCCATTATCACGAAAGCAACCGTACACCGCTACCCCCGCCCATCAACCAACCATTGAAGTGATTTATGTACACTTCTTTTATTCCATTTCACAGGCCTTTCAGTCGGATATTTCATTTCATTCCTTCTCCATAACATTTTCTCCCTTCCGACCCTTCTACTTACTACCTCCCTTCCCACTTCTCTCCAAATCCCGCTGGCAAAACAGCAGCAGTCCCATTTTCCTGCACTTTCCTGCACTCCGTCTAGGCTCTTCTTCTCGACCCCATTCACTCTTCCACTTCTTCTGGCTTTTCCACTCCATTCGGTCCTTCAACTTCTGGCTCTTCCACCCCATTCGGCTGCTCCACTTGTTTCGCCTCTCTGACTTCATTCGGCTTCTCCCAACTTCCTTTAGTTGCATTTCCGCGTCTCTACTCTTCAATCCAAGTATAATTTTGTTAGCAGTACAGTGGGCGGAAGAAGTCTTTTCATTTCTATTTCTATACTGGCAGACTCTTAGCAGACCCTACCCGAACACTGTTCCTGCCCGTGGAGATGGGTAGAAAAAGAGTTGTTAGAGAAGGACGCTGAGTTCATGACGATAACGTGTGCATTCATTCCATCGAGAGTGGTGCGGGAAGGATAGCCTGTCCCCAGTCCTTGTCTCCCCCGTCTCCGTTCACTCATAATCATCCTATCCCGCAATAACTCTACGAAACATGCTCCAGAGCAGTCCGGCACTCCGCGGAAATTACCACCTAGCCCTTAGCACTCGCTCTGTCTGCAGACAGAGAGAAGAGAGAAGGAGAGCGAGCAAGTGCGCTATGCCTGCCCCATTCTTCTACTGTGTCAACGATCAGACAGCCACACTGGCAGCTCGATGTACAGTCTGCCGCCGTCTAAGTCTGTGAGGGAGCAGCAGTTGTACTTCGGACAGAGGCTGCCGTTCTTCGTTCCACTTCGGTATCTCAGCGTTCGCTCACACCAACAGCACTGCTTTCCTGCAACATGCAGCACGCAGCATGCACGCGCAGCTGTGCTGTTAGCAGAATGTACTGCATGTATTGCAAAACACTCCTCTCATCGATCTCAGGTCACCTGCCCATCCCTGTCCCACTTTACGCCGAATTAACAGTGCAACATGTAAACTTGTCTTCCTTTTGAAGAAAAATCCAAACTTAGGCGTTATTTGCTTCAATTTATAAAAAAATTTTCATTTCATTTATCCAAATTCAACGACTTTTGTCTAACTGCTTGCCTTCTTTTCGACTACTGTAAACTGTCTTCTATGATCTCAATCTTTTAATTCGTAAATATTTGTTAAAAATTGAGGAAAATTGCAATTTCTCGATTCAAATTTTGATTTTTATCCTTTCATGGTTCAACAAGGCCCAAATCACGATGACACGATATGCTTGTCAGTGGGTTCTGTGCCTTCTCAGATCTTCACAGATTCTTACCCAGTACAGAATAAGCAATTTTTATACATAAAGAGGAAGCCATCTTCAGCTGCTACAAAAACAATGCAGCACAATAAACTTATGAAACATGCAATCAGTATTCCTACTTCATCAGTTTTTTGAAAAATGTAAAATAGACGTACAATTAAATAATTCTTAACCTATTCATTCAGCGATGACATATTTAAGAGGTTTATGGAGGGTACAATTTAGTTTGAAAACATTTCACTCAAGTGAATTTATCCTGCAAGGAACCAATGAAAATACTCATATAATTTTGAATTTACTTTAGGCTTTGTCTTTTTTGTTATTTTGCGAGCTGCTTGCATATTGGTTTTCAAATATTCTATTATTGCTGACAAATAGGATGACTTACACAGTCAGGTTTTTATTACCGTTCTTTTCATACCCATAATTGTTTAAATTTAATGCTTCAGATTGAAAATATTCTCCGATATTTAGATTTTTAAGGCTAATATAGAAATAATAAGGTAGATAGAGTGAATTAGTGGATAAGCTGCTACTTAGTTTACTTTTTTAAATAGTTCTTTTTCTGCCATATTTCACTTATTATGGTCTCTTATAAATATCGGTAGTGACTTCACGAGACTAATTGTTTTTTCAGCAGAAATAGGTTGTTGAAGATGAATAAATTTTTGCATTTTCATTATTTCCCTATTTGTTGGTTCACCTTTTCTTTATCACACTGTTTTCGAAACCAGTCTTTTCTTTCCAAATAATCCCTTTTTAATTCTGTAAAAATTATTTCTGGGTTTTTTCGTTTACTTGTCAGAAGAACAACAATTCGAAAGCAAAATATGCAACTACAATGAACTGATTTTTGTAGTTTTATTTTTGTCCAGCTGTTTTGGTCAAACGAGATCTATTTCTGGTCAAACATATATGTTACCGTATTTCGCCGTTAAAAGCTACATCGAGCACAATTACAGAAGAACATATTTTTGAAGCTTTAAAGAGCTGTTAAGAATTTTAGCTTACGTCAAGTTAACATTCTTAACATTCAATCTCTATGTATATTAGCAAGTAGCAAAAAAAGGAAATGAAAAAANNTAGTTTTTTCCAAATTTCTGATTTTTCTTGAAAATTATAGGGATTATTTTATTTAGTATAATAAACTGACGAATTTCAACATCACGAAATTGTTTTCTGATCAGAACGAGTTTTGAAGAACGGCCTGAAAATGATTATAAAAATGATAGGGCAATTTCGATTTGATCAATTCAGCAGGTTTTTTTTTTTTT